>AIET01000502.1:0-98925 GCA_000292665.1 Helotiales sp. EF0021
TTATTATTATATTACTATATTAATTCGATCGAAATTCTTAAAGTAATAAACTAGAAAGAATTAAGTATAAGAATCTCTAATTCTAGAGACTAGATTCTAGAAGCTTCGAGTAAAAAGAATAATTAATACGAGCTACTAACTACTACTAGCGAGCTCTGCCAAAATAGCCCTAGAATCTAGGAGTCTAGGCGGGGAGACTAGTAATTGTAGGGTCAGTATCATACTGATCGAGTGCGAGCCGCGCGCGTATCAATGTTGGGGCGCCTGTAAATGGGGTTGGCGAGATTGGAACGTCGACTTCTGTCCTAGGCATAGCCCGCCTCCGCCTGCCACCTGGACTAATAGTCAATAAGTCTGCTATTAACTAGAACCTTGGCTCAGAAGTAGATGAGGTAAGGTAGGTTGTAATTAAGTTACACGCGACATCGTTATGTCAGAAGAAATACTTGTCACCACTGATTTGCTCCGTCGACTAAAATAAATTCTTTAAATTGATCATCAAAAATTGCTGCACGCAGAAATATTGTTTGCTGGAAGCACCGTTTCAATACCCTGATTCATGATAACGGCTCATTCGATACGTTGTTTTCTGAATCACCCTCTCTGAGTTCTTTCCACAAAACTTGTGTCAGTTCTTTCTCTGATGCTTTGTAGACACCATATTGACTGTCGTCCTTGGTCTCATTAATAATGCCAACCACCTCTTCCAACAATTTACTAGCCTCAGATTGCCGCCCTTGTTTCCATATAGCATGCGCAATCATCCTTCTTGAACTCAGCGACTGCTGTGAATCCTTCCCCAGCCTACTGTCCAAAAAAGCTGGTACTGGCGATTCCGTAGCCTCTGCTTCGGCGAAGTTCCCCTTGCGAAGGAGAACCCCTGTCAGATTGTGGTGATATGAGAGATTGATGTATCTTTGTTTCGCTCGATCATCATACGGATCGTCTGCTCAAGGTTGGGATCTTGCAGCTCGACCTGTATAGAAATTTTTGCAAGTCAAATCTTCCTCCAGTGTTCGTAATCGACATCGTACAAGGTGTTTGGAGCTGCAGCGGCGTCTTTGCTAGCCAATCTCTCGTGGAGCAATTTTCCAACAAAGCCACCTTCTCCCTCTTGTCCAGTGCGCTGTCGAGATCAACTGGGACATGCTCATCGGCTCCAAATAGGTCGAGAAAACTACGGGCTGTGGGATAGGTGAAATCGTCCCAGAAGTTACATTTCGGGACAGGGTATTCCCAAAAGAAGTTGCGAGCTGAACCGATGTCTTTGTCGCCCTGGGAAATCGAACGCCAGAAGGATTGGCCATCTGATCAGCTTCGTGGTTGAAACTCTACACTCGTCGTTGAGATTGAATCTTTTCGCGTGGAGGAAGGCTTCTATCATGAGATCCAGTCGAATGGGTGCCTAAATAATGCCAGCTGGGCCGTAGGTCCAATGGGATGAATTTGTTGGTCATGTTTACGCTGTATACGGAATGGCGTAAGCCTTATCCACAACGATGCCAGGTGCAATATCGATTGGTGCGCCAGTTTTCCCACTGAAGATTTGGGAACGAAGGGACGAGAGCCAGTAGGCGTCAGCGTGCATTGTCAGCACTCGTTGCAGGGAGAGCTTATCGCCAGAGCTGTTATGGGCCGTCAGTACCCAGGGATACTAGCAAGTAACTTTCTTTTCTGCTGATGAGCCTTCAGCAAAGCAGCTTGATCTTGCTCGTACCTGGCATGATATCCAACAATGCTCAATCAAATCGAGCACGTCTACATCGAACCGCCACGAAAGCATTGCGGGGCCTCTGGGATACAGTCTGGACCATCACTATTGTCCTTCTACTTAGTTTTTTGTGAAGTAGTCCTAAGAACACTACCCCATCAGAGCCAAACACTTCGACCCACTTTCTCAATAGACTGAGGGGCTTGGCATCCTTTACCGTGTACATGGGCCATCTCATGACGCCACTTTGCCCAGAGCTACTGACTGGCTATGGCCAGTTGACATCGAGCAACATAATGCAATTACCATTTATTCGACTTTTGTACTCGGGCACAGTAATGGTTGCCATCTTTTTCATAGTGTCTGGCTTTGTTCTATCCAAAAAGACCTTCGCCCAAAGTGCTGCCGGCGAGTACGAGCAGACATTCCATCTCCTGGCTTCATCGTTATTCAAGCGCGGCTTCATACTATTCATCCCGACAACCATCGCCACTTTCCTAATCATGCTAGCCTGTCGGGCGCACCTTTACAAAGATCCTTTGTTGGAAGAATTCCATACCAGAAGACCGGTTCGTCTAGACAATGGCTTGAGCGGACCTGGGATTGGCTAGCTTTTGTCAACAGTTTCGTGTTGAATTCATTACATTTCTGGCCTGTTGGCACGTCTCACTACGGAGCCCATCTTTGGACAATCAGTGTCTTGTACAGTTACTCAATATGTTTGTTTGCAACAATTATTGACTTGAACAAACTGTCGCCACGAAGCTTTGCGGTTGTTGCTGCGATTCTGATTATCTATAACCTGTGTGCCAATAGAGAACCATTAGGTCTCACCTAATTTGGAATGATGTTGGCACACACTAGGTCGAGATCTCGGCCGCTCCAGATGAGAAGCAGCAGTGGGATGTTCTCTAAGCCAGAACTTCTAGCTGCTGCGGCTACTCTGCTGGGTCTGTGTCTTACTTCGTATCCCAGGACAAAGCTTTCGGGTATCTCGATAGCTGGTTTGACATCCGTCCTCTGACATATTACTCGGTTGGAGGTATGGCCACCATGAGCGGACTTCTACATCAACCGCTGTTCCAAAAGATTCTCAGTAGTGGCTTGCCAGTCTATCTCGGTAAGATATCGTTGTCGCTGTGGATAGTATACGAGCCCCTCCTGCAGATGTTTGGGTGGAAATTTGTTTTCACGGCGTTCAACGCATCAGAGACGCAAAAACAGTCGGTAGTGTTTCGCTATCTGGCTGTGCTTTGTTCTTGGCTCGTATTGACTACAGTCATGGTCCTGGTAGCTGATTTGTTTTGGAGGTGCGTCGAGGTGCCGTGTCGATATTTTTACAGATTGGTTACACTGGAGGCTGTTCACGCCATTGGAGATCAAGCACGTGAATTTGGAAGTGATATGATATGAAAAGGACATGGCAGCCTAAAAGTAGAGCTTCGAGTTATCGACAGGATATATTATGAATGAAACAAAGTGTTTCGTAGTACCAGAGGTCTGGAAGCTTCCAGTAGAGGACTGGAGGTCTGTATTTCTCGGCAGTCCATTTGGTATGTTAGTATTTGATTCATACGGAACCTTTGTACGTTCGATAAATTGTAAGGCTATGTATTCTTAGAGTTTGTTGAAGTCGAAAACCACTCTAAGCACATCTCCCGACCGCATGCTAGTTATATATCGCAGTGTTTTGCTGAGTGACAATATGCTTCGCTTGTAGAACTTCCACAACCTCTGGATGCAGTGCTTGCTCGATTTCTGACATAGGTGCTCGAGAAAATTCGGGACAGACCCTGTGCTTTCATGCCACATAAATTTTACATCCAAAACCATCCAATATAGCTCCGCTGAGCTGGGTATTGTGTGATATAGGTGGAAACACATATTTACAAGTGTGACACAAATACAAGCGTGGCATTTCAGGATTGCTAGACGGTGCACTACCAGGATACCCATTCGGATATTTCTTCCTCTCTAGGAAATGTGATGGCAGTTCCGTCGGATCCAGTAGTTTCCTCAGAAGTGCCAAAGTTGATATATCTGCACGACTCTTCCTCTTTTTGTATTTGAAGTTAGAAGTAGAGAAAACGAAGGAGCTACATTCTGTGGCATCAGAGAGGCTTGGACCTTCAAAAAGGTTTGGAATATGCTTATTTTCATAGTATGAAAACCATTGCGACTTGACTCCCGCAGCCTTGCGAAATATACTTTGAGCAACAAGTAGACTGTGTTTACTACAAGCCATCATGGCATTATCAAGTAGTTATTTGTGTCCACTCCACTTTACCGTCTTGCCATTACGGTTACTGAACATGACCCCAATCATCTCTTAGGTAGCGACAATAGAAAGCTCACATGTATTATAAAGCATTATATTAAAGCAACTCAACGATCAGGCCGAGCCGCATGCAGCGCATATTATTTAAGGCCGGGAACGCCTAGAAAACTGAACTTATGGCAGGTCACGGGAGGCTCTGATAAGCGATAAGGATGTTGCAATGTGATATTGGAGGTTGACGACTTAATTTCTCAACTAATGAGGGGTAAGCCTCTATATATACATCTAGTATATAAATTACAGGGTACCGGCGTACACCTAGTCCCAACAAAGGACTTCCATCTCCTTGGCAGCCTCGTCCCAACAGTTCCGCCCAACCCACCATTTGCCCTCTTGCACGTTGCTGTTTATCATCACAGGCAAAGCACCATGTCTAACTCCAGTTCAATACCAACCTCACCATCTTCAGGCAAAGACCCGCCTTCACCCTCGCTACTCCCAAATATCCTCTCCCCGAACCCATCCTCGTCCACCATGCCTCCCCTGCCGCGCCCCTAGGTTTCCAATACGAGCACCTCCTCTATACCCAGAGCAGAAAGACCGAACTTTACACCCTTCTTTACTCTCATCAATGATGCGAGCACACAGAGCACGCACCATCCGAGTCGAATACATTATATCTTTAGCGATGACGATGAGAGCGAGGTCCTGACCGACGCCTGTGTGCGGAGCTTATCCCAGGTTGCAGATGGGGAGAGCACGGCAGATTTCCGGACAGGGAAGAGGCTGAGAGGAGAGAAGAGATTTAGGGTTAGGGGTTTCAACCTTGCAACCGTTAGTTTCTTATTTGATACCATAGGTGAAGAGACACCTGAAGTTAATGCTGTCTTTTTTTGGATAGCACATAGTGAGACCGACTGAACCAGCTTTCCGAAGACTACCTCGTCATTCACAGATGAAGGTATCTATACGTTAGGTTCAAGGCTCTTTCCATTTACAATAGTCCCATTAGTTGACTTCAAGTCACGAATATTAATTGACTATAAAATTTTAGCTTCATCGAAGATTGGTAGAATCTACTCGACTTACATTTGTCGTCTTGTTCACCGACAACTTAGCATGGTCTTTGGACATCGCTGCACATGTGAACCATGCATTGTGTCTCGAAGTAGAGCTGGCATTTCTTCCAATACGTACGGTCCGTGAACTTGGAGATAAAGATACGGTACGCTGCGTAATCAATTCTTCCGAAGATGGGTTAATGACCGTCAAGGACATAGTTGCTGTATAGGAATCAGTAATGATATGTAAGATTACAAAAGTACGGTATGTGACCAACGTACGATTTAGAGAGAGTGCCGGTTGAGAGACAATCGTATCATAGCAATAAGACAACAAGGATGGCTTTGGACGTACCTGCCGCTACGCTGGAACTTAACATAATGTTAGAAATAGGGCCAGGCGTAATCAATGAAGTCGAGAGCAGCCATGGAGCCGAGAGTAGCAATAGTACTGATTGATGAGGATATACAAAGGATGTACTGTTACAAAGAAAGATGGCAGTCGGGACATTTAAGCATGATTTGGGGTCGAGCTTGAGTAGTGGCAAATCTCATGCGGTAGTTGGTACTGTCCACAAGGCAACCACCATGTCCTGTCTGTCTTGCCGTCAATCAAAAGTTCCAGAAGTCGAAATGTCGTATTGTCTGCTAACCATTTCAAAAGAAAAGCCGCATCAGCCATACAGAGTTCCGACTTGGCCTCGGTGAACTTGAAGGGTCTTTGCACAAAAGAGAACGAGGCTGAGATCGGTGGCTAATATGCTTCAATCTGAGACTAGAAATTGCTTCGTTCCTACATCCACTGGAAAGAGTCATCTGGTATGAAGTGTCATGGTAGTTGAAGCTGTGGCAATACTTGCCAGGATTCAACAACCAGATGTCAGCGCAGGTTCTGTGACTATCCCTTCAATAGAACCTCCATGCTTCTATTAAATTGATAGTCAACAAGTCTTGTATCAACAATCAATAAGACGCAACTTCTTGCGAAAAGGTCGAAAAGAACCTCCGTCCACCGTCCCAGACTCCTAGCTGCCTCAACAGCTTCAAAAACAATCCTTCGAATGAAATATTTAACTTTATCGTATCAAAATTCATGTTCTCAGATGTCCACCATAATGCCGTCGTAACCCCTTTCCGTACTTCGTACAAATGCTCCTCGCAGCCTCTTCCCCAGACATCCATGCCCCAGCAACAGTCCCCAATTTCCCAATAGGCGCGACATGCTCTCCCGCAAACCACATACCACGGTCTCTGCATCCCTCTTTAAGAGCTTCTACATCCCACTCCGCATCCTCCATCCCACTCGGAAAATTACATGAACTCCCCCATCCAGCGAGTTCATCATTGCTCCAGTCAGTCGATAGTATCCTCACTGGTCTACAGGTTTCATGGTTATCATCGTAATTAGGTGACAAAGAGATGTAGGGCAAGAAGAAGTTGGTTAGGAAGGCGTGTTCAGCTGACATGAAGCGGCTAGGTGAATTGGCATAATTGGAGAGAGTTCGAAGGGTGGCTGTAAGATGATTGGCAAGGGCACCGTGAGTGTAGAAGAGGATGACAGGGTGGTGATATGAGTCATTCGTGGAGGAAGCAAGGGACCAGGCCTCAATTTGGTGGGCAGTGGGGTTTGTAGAAGCGGTATATATAATCTCCTGAATAACTCAGATCCGTCGCCAGTAGTTCCTTTCGCACAAATCCAATAGTGCCTTCCCTTGAAGCTGATTCCAAATGGATCGGAAACGGTTTCATTTAGGTCTAAGCGGTGCAAAGCATTTCTTTTCCACAAATTCCATAGCAAGATCACTTTCAGTGTTTTGTGCTTCCCCGAGCCAGACCGCCACAGACGTGGCTGCACTATATATCTGTCCCATCAATCCAATCTGGTGGCTCCGCTCTGCGATTTTGGACTGGTTGATACATATTGCGTCGATCCTGAAGAGCTGACACTTGTTCCGTATGCGCATATAATACAAGAACCACCAGAGGTTCCTACGGAGAAGAAATTGGGCATTGTCCACCAGGATCTGCTTGTGAAATTCCGGTGGACCCCAGGCGTAAGAAAGTGCAACGTACTCCGGGCAATCTGAAAGTGGGAAGCAATGGAATTTGCACTGAATAACTTCATATTTGACACCAGGCTGAATCTCAACAAGCCTTATGTGTTGGCCTTCTAAATCAAGTGGAGCGTTGGCATAAAACTTGCCTGTATCCATTCTGAGATGTAATCTGCGTACTTAAATTGAATCGATACGAGACTGTGAAGGCCAGGCGTGTGCTAACATTGAGCACTTTGTAAATGCTTGCCCGTTTGAAGCCTTTCGATGACAGCTGCTACGTGGTTGCGTAGAAGGCGCTAAACCGACTAAAGTTTAAAGGTTGACGTTAACTTATTAGTTTCAAAAACTTTTCGAGGCCTTTCTCTTCCAATGGAGTAAGATACTATTGGCTTTGGGCCTTCTCTTCTTTCGAGCGCCGTCCTCGTGCGCGATGATGGAGGGTACAGAGAGGAATTTTACTACGTTTTGATATGGTATCGTATGTTCGTGGCTCTCACTGCACAACGGCCTTTGTAAGGGCTTCACTGGCGCGGTCGCTCATAACTTGCGGCAATAAGGGAGATGGGATAGGAACGATTGAGTGGCAGCTCAGTATATAAGAAAATACTCCTTCGAATATTAACGCGTTGATACTCCTTACTCCTTCTTAAAAGGAACGCGTCTTGCCCCGTGCGTAGAAGTACAAGGGCCGGCGCGGGCGCGGATGACATTTATGGCGCACATAGCTAGCCGTAGATACCCCAGGTAAAATTTGCTGCATTTCCAGAGTCTCAGCGTCCTCATCGTCTTTTTTCCCTTGGTAGATCATGCCTTTCTTACGACTTCTCGACCAGCTAGTGGTGGCAAACCCCTCTCTTGTACAACATACGGCAATAACCAGATTCATCTCGGGATCTTACCGACTTGTTCTTATCTCTTCCCCAGCCTAAATCATTGTTTTTGAAGATCATTCTGAGCTATCATTCCGCCATATTGCGGGATCATTGGATGTATTGCTTGATTACTGTCGTGGAGGCACACCTTGATCTGACTGCATATATGTGCATGCAAGCTTATCTGTTTGCGAAATGTTGAGAGATAAGCCACCTCGATCGCTGCAGAAGAATTGTGCCAGGGATTCGGGTCATCCAATTGACAGCTTCCTTTTCTTTCGCTCCAACCCCCGTTGTGTCTCTCATGCGCCTGGGCCACGCTCAAGCCTGTTTTTGAACGGCTGCAGTGTCCGGTCGGGACAGACGAGAACACCATCTCGTCTTCTGCTTCGATATCCACGGAATTTGGCTTTCTATTGGAGGTCAAAATTCTCCGAGGAGCATGGAAATCCTCAAAGCTTATCCTCTGGCTGGGTTTCACTGAAGTTCATACTCTTCTTGCCACCGATGATCTTCACTGCTGTCGTCAGCTGTGGTTGAATTCACATAAGTAAAGTTGATGCTGAAATCTTTCTCAGACAATCGTTCCCTTCAGTTGTTGTTTAGCTTTTGTACTTGAGTCTTTTTTTTTATCTTTATTTTCGTCCTTGTATTTGTTTTCAGTTTGTTTGCAATGGGTTATTCTGCAATGTACACTGAGACTACCCCTCTGATCAAGGAAATCCACATCCAATCAGAACAATCTGCTCTTCACACCGAGTTCGAACACCATTTGAGTGTAGGGGAGGCTCTCAAAGTCTACGGTCCTGCTGTCTTTTGGTGTATTGTCGTGTCGTTGACAGTGGTGTTGAATGGATTCGACAATGCTTTGATCGGGAGTCTCATCGGTGTCGAGTCATTCACCCAACAATTTGGTCATCCATATGGTGATGGGTTCGTAATCAGTGCTGCATGGCTGGGCGCTTTCAATTATGGCAAGTGAACAGATCGATTCTATCAAGTAATCAATGCTAACAATACCTCAGCTGCTATGCTAGGCGCGGCATCTGGTTCCTTCGCAGCTGGCGTTTGTTATGATGCTTTGGGGCCAAATAGGACTCTCGGCATGTGTGTTACTGGGTCAACATTTGCAGTGTTCGTTCAGTATATCAGCTCAACACCTGCGATGCTATTCTTTGGACTGGTATGTCGCCAACGTACAGCTCCCTCTCTCATTCTAACATTGTCAGCTCACCAATGGTATCCTTGTTGGTTTCCTCCCAGTCATCGCTTCGGCATATATCGGTGAGGTCTGTCCAGTGGTGCTTCGAGGTATCATGGGATCCATGGTCAATTTGGGATTTGTCGTCGGACGTATGTGGTACCATATGCAGTTGGGGACCTTGCTGACAGATTAGAACTACTTGCTTCTGCACTTCTGAAGGCCACTGAGAATATGATATCAACATGGGCATACAAGATGCCTCTCGCCTCTCAATGGCTCCTTCCAACCGTCCTTCTCATCCTCCTTCCCTTCATGCCAGCATCTCCATGGTGGCTGGTTCGGAAAGGAAAGACTCAACGAGCGAAAAAGGCACTTGACAAACTGTCGACCAAGGCAGTCAACACCACATATGCCCTTGCCAACATCGAAGAAACACTCTCCTCGGAGCAAGGGGCTGGTGAGAAGGTCAACGTGTTGGATTGTTTCAAAGGAACGAATCTCCGTCGCTTGATCATCTCCATCATGGCATACCAGCTCCAACCACTCACTGGAAACGTCTTCTTCATCACGTACTCGGTCTACTTCTTCACGAATGCGGGACTCAGCATTTCCGACGCCTTCTCGTTGAAGCTTTGGCTGACCATTGCTGGCTTCGTCGCAACTCTCTTTGCGTGGCCAGTAATGTCTTGGACAGGGCGGAGGCCAATTTTGATTGCTGGTACCGCGGCACTCACAGTAATAATGTTCCTCATCGGCGTGCTCGACCTGGACTCCTTTCAAACAAAATCCTCCATCTATGCCCAGTCTCTTCTCATGATCTTCGCAACAATCATCTATGATCTCTCAACAGGGCCACTCTGTTTCGTCATTCTCTGTGAGATCCCTGCTCCCAGAGTCAGAGGTATCACCATCGCCATCTCCAGTGTCTTGACCTCGCTGAGTTCAGTCTTCATCACCGTGCTCATTCCATATGGACTAAACATTGATCAATTAAACTTAGGAGGGAAGATCGGGTTTCTGTTTATGATTTTGGGTGCGATGTGCACGACATGGTGCTTCTTCTGCTTGCCGGAGAGTAAAGGGAGAACCTTTGAGGAGCTGGACATTTTATTCGAGAGGGAGGTACCAAGTAGGATGTTCAAGGATTATGATGTACTGAATGGCCAAGAGGATGGGATCATCGTCTTGTTTTGATTCAGCCTAGATTGACACATAGACGAAATTGTGTCGGTATCTAGTTTGGTAATACTGTTTGGCGCTTGGTCGGGGTGCAAATGCATTTACTGCCGTTTGGGAAGCATTTGTCTTTCGTTGATACTGATATGCCTCCCTTCGTCTTGAAATTATCTCAATGAAATCATTCACTATCGTTCACATTTCAATGCATGAATTTTTAGGTACTGTGGCACCTTATACATTGGAGACGATGCAGCCTAGTGATTTATCGAGCTCAGATGCGTTGGTGGACCACAACTCACCTGTGGTCTCACAGTTGAGTGGCGATAACACTTAAAACACTGATCTTGCCCAATTTTGCAGGAGCATATCCAAAGCACTTAGCTAGCCTTTATTTCAATTCAATATGGCTCAACTGTGACGCCCACTGACCCAACATCAGCGGTATTACCCAGCCCATGAGCTAGCGCTAAACAAACCTTATAATCCTTAGTATCCTCCCACTGGCACATGGTGTTTCGTCAGCATGCCAAACCACGGCAAAGAAGTACTGTATCGAACCTAGCAAACTTGCATCACCAAGTCCTAATGTCTAGCCACTTCTCGAACAAGCGCAATGGCACGAGTCTTACTCGCAAGACTTCTCGCTTGCCATGGAGACCAGATGTGGGTTTATTTATATGGTTGGGGTATTCCGCTAGACCAACAGAAGGTGTTTTTGCCACACTCCCTACGAGCACACTGATTGCGTGAAAAGGCGAACTTATGGATTTTGATAAGTTCGCTTGTTCATGCATCTCGGACAGAAAAGCGGTGGCTATCTTTGATGATGTAGGGTGGATGTGAAGGTTCTCCAGAGAAAGCATGAGCATGGGAGCGCTACCAAGTGGCGTACATAATATAGCAAAGTGCTATCTAAAAGAGCCACAAGATTAAGTGCCCAATCTTCCAGCTGTTATGCTCTTTATGTTCTCAATGCTTGTTAAGTCCTGTTAAACTCAATTATCCTATGTTCTAAAGCTCAATTTCAACGCGCAAGACAATAATTCGTTGTACGTATCTCAGTAGTTGTCATTCTATAAGTTCAAACACAAGCTCTGATGTGAATGTCAATTTAATATATTACATACTTACCTTCTCAAAATTACATTCACAACTACCAATCTACCCAGGATCTTCGGTCAGACATGCAAGACTCAAAGACATAGATATATGTCCATTCACCCATTCACCGCGTTCTCGGCTTCACTCCGACATTGTAAAAGCCTTGAGTAAACCAAGGGACTGTATGCAACCTCATCTCATGAGACTGTCCAGGTATCAAAGTGATCTCGAATCGTCGAATCAGAGTAACTAATATAAGCCTCAACTCGCGCAATGCAAATCTGCAAAGGTCAGTATCGACACAGACATGTTATCATAAGACTTACTGTTGTCCAGGACAATTTCTGGATCCAGACGAGAAGGGGTGAAAGGCTTTCTTATCAGCTTCGACTCCTTTATAGCCCTCGGTCCATCGTTCAGGGACAAACTTCTGCGGATCTGGCCAGATTCGAGGATCCTTCATTAATTGGCCAATGGCTGGCGAGACGATGGTCAGGAGAAACGTCAGCAAGGGACAATAGATGTGCTTAAATTGAGGTCAGTGCTTACTCCTTTGGGTATCTCGTACCCAGAAATGATCTGTGTCTCCTCGGTCCAGCGAGCAATACCGAGCGCCACAATAGGCATTATTCGCATGCTCTCATTGATGACAGCGTTCAAGTAGGGAAGATCCTGTGTTTTCTCGAAGGAAAAGGGCTCATCCTTTATCGGAAAAGCGGATTCAAGCTCCTTTGCAAGTTTGCTGAGCTTTTCTTGATTGTTCACCAATTGGAGAAGGGTAAAAGTGGCAGTGGTACTGGTCGTATCAGAACCCGCAATCATGAACAATGCCATCTCCTCCCTCATATGAAGATGCGAGAAAGTCTCCGGATTTGCGTCGTTGACATCAACGAAGATCTGGAGTAGATCTTTCTTCGGCTTCTTACTCTCAAGCTCCTTTCTCCGTTCCGCAACTATGCGGTCTGTGACTTCGTCCAACCTAGCTGCTGCCTGTGGGATGAAGGGGATGTGCTTAATCCAAGGGAACTGAGCATCGAGGGCAGCTCTCTTTAGACGATCCATAACAAGATTCTTCATCTGTTCGTCGTTGGATTCGACCAAACCGAACGAGCCTCCAAACGATGTTGCGCTCATCACATCCTTAAAGACGTTAGCTCGAATGTACATTTGACAAGGAGAGCTCATACAGAAGTCAAATTGCCCAGCATTTGCTGGATATTGATAACGACACTCCCACCACCCTTTTTGCATTCTGCATTCAAGCACCTCTCAAAGACATCCAAACAGTCTCTCATCAGCGGCTCCAGACCATTCAAATAAGTGATCGAAAATCCAGGGGAGATTAATCGTCGCTGTTTCAACTTAGCCCTACAACCCCGATTTAAACAAGACTACGAACCTTTTGTCTGTATCTGCCCTTGTCTCTCTCGGTGATCAGGCTTGTCACTCCCTTATTCACCACCAACGCATCATATATTGGCGCCTTTACAAAGTCCTCCTCAACGAGAATCTTCTGTACTCCAGACTTCTCAGCGAACATGACGTCTCTTGGACCTTCAGGCAATCAGTTTCATTCTCAGCCTAACAAGCTCAACAATGGATCAATCAGAAGACCTACGTACCAACACGTACAACCTCTCCGTACTTCTCAAAATACTTGGGGGCAGTGTTCATAGCATTCCCCGTCAAGTTCTGTATCGCCCATGGTATAGGAGAAATCTTATTCCAGAATGGGCCTGGAATCTTGGATAAAGGACCTGTGAAAGCAGTGACGAGCGCCAAATACACCCTCCTCAGCACCTCAGCAGCCAAAAACAGCAACCCTATCGCAATATAGTTATCCATCGCTCTGTCGATTTGGAGGAAATAAGCACACAAGATGCATGAAAGAGAGTTAGAAGACAATGATAAGAGTTGAGGTCGCGCACAGAAATATGTGAGACGCGAAGTCGTGGCGGATAATGGGTCTGTGTCGAGTGTCAGCTTTTCGGTTTGGAATGTTACGTCGTATTACGGCAGCCATGATTGGCCCATAATACGCTTAAGGTTACAAGGACGCGGGAATCAGCAATTGAAGATGACAGCTCAGCCTTGCATCACGGAGTTCATTGGTGAGCACGAGCTGACGAATTGCAAAATCGTCCGATGTTGAATACCATTTCTATTCGAATTTGTCATAGAAGAATTTCGAATTGGGGTTTGTATCTAATATCTACCAGTTGACGCAGGAGATTGATGAGCACCTAATATCGAGTCTCAAGACACATACCACAAGGAATTTATTCAGAACAAGGTATTTTGATAGACATGTTCGTCTTCATGAACGTAAACTACAATTATATACTTATTGAACCATTCACATCCGTTATAGTGGTGGTGGTAGCCGTGACTGTCCAATCCAAACGCCTTCAAAATGTCATTCGCTAGACCGCTTACAAAAACGCATTATTATGGGCATCAAGGAGAGTAATAGGTCTGGTTCTGAGGTGGAACAGGTTTCCTCGTCTGCCTACCCGGAGTTCCGGCGCTCGAATATGTTGGTGTTGGTGAGGCTTGAGTTGCTGATCCTGGGGACGTGTACATTGTCGAGTCTTGTGAAGCGAAGTAGGATGGATGTGGAGACTGTACAGAATTTACTGTTGGGTGTGATGAGTGTACAGATTGCGTGGGTGAGATATGGTGAGCAGCGGGCGGAGATCCAGGCTGTGAGCCATTCCACCCTGGGTATACGGAGTCTGCTGGAAGCTGCTGAATCCCAGCGTTCTTGGTTGGATCCATTGGAAAATTGTTTCCTTGCAGTTCTACCGGAACGACGGCTGGCAGTTGGTAGTGCTGCTGGACCTGAGGGCCCATAGATGGGTGATATTGTGGGTCATAAGGAGTTCCACCAGGCGTATAAGGGCTGCGTGGAGTCTGTGGTGCTGGATATCCATTTGGTGGTGGTTGCGCCATACTTTTGCGTCTGTGGCGCCTAATCAAGCAAAACCCTCCCAGCAAGAGAGCGATCAGAACCACTGCACAACCAACAGCAATTCCCGCAATTGCACCCGTCGAAAGTTTCTTGGCGGTACCCGTACTGGTGGCGGTGCTAGTTGTTGTTGCTCGTGTTGCTGTTCGAACGGCTGCAGACGCCTGCTGTGTGAAATACACGGAAAGGTCATGGCTTTGAAAACCAGCGGCTGGTGCGGTAGCTGTGGCCCCTCCCAAAGATCTAACTCGAGTCAGTAACCATTTTCAGTGAGATCAGGAAGTACTGACGATCCCCCTACAACAGAAATAATCTCTGGTGGAACATTATAGGTAGTCAGATTTGGCTTGAAGATCGCCCACATGTTTCCAGATACTTTTCCCATATCCACATTATGAGTGCCCCAAACATTCGGTGCATCGCACTGGTCAGTATCTGCAGCTGGGAAGGTCCCTCCAATGACGAGCATTTGGGCGTTGTTGATGACATTACAAGTCGAGGAATGATGGAAACCTGCCGGTGCTGTCCCTTCAAACCATTTGATCCACGTGAATGATGGCAGGGTAAGAATCCATAAATCATCGAACCCTGTAGAATTGTCTCCAAATCCAAGGCCTCCATAGATATAGCTAGAAAAAATTAGAAAAATTAGTAACGACGCTCCAATTCACTTGCAGTACTCGAGTACAATGTGCCAGGAGCCTTGGGACTTTCTCTCTATCACAATCATTGGGGGGGAAAACTCACATGTTGTATGAAGATCTATCCGCTGCCCATGTCGCTCCACCACAGAAGCGTCTTCGATCGGCTGGTATATCACCTGTTGCTGTTTGGTTGTACCATTTCGAGCTCGTGATATCATACACATAGATGTTGCTCATAGGATTCGATATTGTCGTAGAGTTGTAGTATGGCGCAGTGACCCCACCAAAATAAACCAACAATCCATGGTCACTCGCTGGAATGTATACCATGGTGCCTTCAGCCTTGGGGATGCTGTCTGGTCCAGTAGTATTCGCCCATGTATTAGTATCGTAGGAATATTTGATCAACCCACTGCTGGCGACGGGACCTCCAGACCAATTTGGTGTCGTAGTATTGCTCATCCATCCTCCAAGAGCATAACCGGTCCCAACATCTGAAACAGCCGCATGGCCAGCGTACGAGATTCCTGTGACACCGGCCGATGCGCTGGGAGCCCCAAAGTTTGCCCAAAAATTGTAGAGGGTATCGAATGACCATGTTTCAACAGGACTCAACCCGGCTTCATCGTTCAGGTACTCCCCACCATACATGTAGAAGCGCTTATTGATGGTGTCCTCCCATAGTATTCCACCAGTGACATCTGGTACTGTCGCATTCTTGTAGTTGGTAGCTTGAAGCTGTGGCATTCCCAAGGCAGAATTATTGTTGAGGTCATTGTACAAGAGCCATGTATCTGTGAGGGAAAGGGTCAGCACAGAGTAGTAAATGTGTCATTTGCCACCATGAGAGAAGAGAGGCACATACTGGACACGTTCTTTTGCGCTGTAGCATAATTCGATTGACCTCCATCGATCCAAAGCTTACTGTCAATCACAGCAGTCTGAGCTCCCCAACGTCGACAGAAACTGAGCAGTGGATCCTGTTGCCATGATAAATGTACGAGCAGAAGAAACACCCCGAGTACCTTGGCCATTATGCCAACAACACCTCCTTCTCGATAGACGGAATGGTGGATCGAAGTTGCGGTGTATCCACCTATATTAGTTGGGGGGGTCCAAACATGGGTCGAGCAACCTTGCTGAAGAAATATAAAGGAACGACAGGAGTTTCTGTTGGAAACAACAAGAGTGAAGGGACCGAAATAAGGATTACCGATAATCGTGTGGTTCCAGTAGCGGTATAGATTATGCTCCCGAGAGCATGGCAGATGGGGGAGGAGAAAGGGTAGGGCTGGGAATGGTGCGTGGCACTGAGAGGATGAGCTTACGAAAGGACGTCCTCTATGTCAGGCAGACTCTTTGGAATCGAGGGCTCAACGGCAGCGCCTGCCTGACAGGACGAGAATGAAATAACTGTGGCTTTTGCATGTCAGCAATGCTCAATCTCACTGGCAGAAAATCGGTGGTGAGACTCTTGTGTAATCCGACGTGCCCAATGAGAGCCGCAGTTTCAAGGCGCAGCTGAGAGGATGGTTGCAGGGAAGAAGCCGCGATCCTCCAGCCGTACGAGATCCTTTCTCCGACTCCCATTCCTGAGTTGGCAGCTTTGTCAGAGCCCACACTCTCTGGGACAACCGGTCGAGTGTCCATTGGACAGTAGTATGCGAGGGCGAGCATCTTCACTCCTTTTGGCGCAGGTGCAAATCTTCTTCAAGTGCAGTCTCCGTTGCTCGCAGGCGCCGCAAGATCATTTCCATATCGAATATTTCCATAAGTGGCATGCCACGCAGCTTCGACTGTCGAAATGGCAGCGTCGCCTTGACCCGGAGCAGATGATTCGGAGCAGGGCATAAGCTCCTTCGTCCGATGTACGAGCCAATTGAAAAGATCGAGTGACCATGATGTTGTTACGACGCTTGACAAGGAGGGCTCACAGCTCAGAGAGTTGAACTGTTCGACGTTGTGCGACACATGAGGTTGGAATTAGGTGTTCCATCATATCTGAGACATTTGAGCCTTTCTCACGTGCGGCTCCGTTCTCCGGGTCCGGTCCGATTATCCATGTTGTGTACTGTTCACATTGTTTGGACATATTACGAAGAGTCTTCATCGTTCCAGCTAAATTTGATCGTCTGTTGACAGCTACAATCAGCAGCAAATTCCAGGACGGCGAAAGGCGAGACACCCTGTTTCGTTTCCCGTATTTCAAGCCACATGCGGCCAGTTCTCAGTCAGATTTGATGCCGACTTCATCCCCACTGCTCTAGATTTCCGGCACCGAAGTCCCGAGCCCAAGTTGAGGACGCTAAGACGCTTCAATTAACATCCCAAGACTTGGAGTAAATGGTCGAAGGATAGGTACTATATTGTATGCTCAAACACCACAATAGAGAAGATAAAAGTCTATCCATCGGGAATTGCCCAGAGCAAACAGCCACTCAGGGCGACACGGCTGGTATTTACAGTAGTAGGATTCTGAAACCTTGTTGCCTGTCTAGAGTCCACTGCCCTGTCCTCGGGGAAGATTGGACGGCGATCGTGGGAAGAATTGGCGATTGATCTTCTGACTTCGTGGGGGCGGAGAAGGACCAATTAGCTTATTCCTGCCTCAATGTTCGGCATGGAAATCGTTTCCTTCAGCATCCCCGGAGCCAACGCCCCCGTTGCGATGTGCTTGGTCCTGCGCTGTAGAAGATCGTCGAGGTGATTGCCGCGTTTCCAATCAAATGAAAATGTTTTTCGAAAACATTTGGTGAGAAAGTCCATCGCTGCAGCTCATGGAGCCGACATTGTACTGAACGTGTGGGACTCTGCTACCAGGAGTCTCGCATGTTAATCGTGCAATGCTGGAAGAAAGGAGATAGACGAATGGTCATGCGAGGGTATCAAAAACAATATTGATTTTGTCTACTTTGCAACGCCGTTTAAACCATGATTTTCGTTCGCTTCAGTGGCTACCGCAGTCTTACTTGCTGGTATTGTCTGCTTCAGCGGCGGCAATGAATTCCTGGTCATAATCCTTGACTGCTGAGCCATCAGAGCATCAATGACAGCCAAGGCAGCCATGGCCTCGACAATAGGCACAGCCCGTGGAACAACACAAGGGTCGTGTCTTCCCTTCGCCTCCAAAACACCCTCGGCGTCTCCATCGTACGTTGTCGTTTGTTGAGCTTGGCCAATCGTTGCAGCTGGCTTGAATCCAACCTTAAAGTATATTGGGGCTCCATTCGTGATACCGCCTTGGATGCCTCCAGAATTGTTCGTCTTCGTAGTAAGTTTCGGTCTGGGAATACCATTATTCCTGGTTCCAGTCTCCAAAGGAGGTACCTCCAGCGCAAGGACGAACGGATCGTTGTGTATCGAACCAGGAACCTCACATCCTCCAAAGCCAGACCCAATTTCAAACCCCTTCGTGGCAGGAATGCTAAGCATTGCATGTGCGAGCAGAGCCTCCATTTTGTCGAAACATGGTTCGCCGAGTCCACTTGGAACGTTTCTTATAACACAAGTGACAGTACCACCAATGCTGTCCTGCCTATCCCGGAAGTCTGCGATGTATTCCGCCATCTTCTCCGATGAAGCTTTGTCTGGACATCGCACCGGAGTAAACTCGTCGACCTTTTCGCGGGTGATAGTATCGATCAATGAGAGAAATGCGGGGTTCGTGGAGGGGCTTGGATGTGTCGCTGTGGGAGGGAACATATGAACAGCACCGACAGAAGACACGAATGCCACGATCTCGATGCCGTAGGACAGTCTCAGGTACTTCTCCGCAATGGCACTAGCAGCAACTCTTCCAATTGTCTCTCTGGCACTACTCCTTCCTCCGCCACTGCTTGCCTTGACGCCATATTTCTCCAAGTATGTCCAATCTGCATGGCTAGGTCGAGGATATAGATCCATAGTCTTGTTTCCATAGTCGTGGGGCCTTTGGTCTTTGTTCCGCACGATCAATGCAACTGGGGTCCCAAGTGTGACGCCAAATTCTGTACCGGATTGAATCTCGACCAGATCCTGTTCGTTTCGAGGTGTGGTTAATGCACTCTGACCTGGTCGTCTTCTGGTCATCTGCGGCTGGATATCATCTGCTGTGAGCTCCATTCCTGGAGGGACACCGTCGACAACACATCCTACTGAGAGGCAATGCGACTCGCCGTACCTGTGACGTGTGAGCTCTGCTGAACAAATTGGGGCCATCAATTGGATCCATAACATACGTGGTGACTTTGAAGTATTGTCCAAATGTCGACATCTTGTATAGTTGAGATTTCCTTCCAAATTCGAGGAGTATTAGTGTGGTGATGGAACGACTTTTTATTTTCCTCAGCCTGGTCACTTTGTAGCAGCCGAGCTCGGCGATCGCCTTCACCGCCTTCGCGCTGTGTTTAGCTCGGAGGTACACTAAATGTCTGAGCTTCCAAGAGCTTCACAGCTTCATTTTCGTGCTGTTACCTCGAACAGACAATCACATGGCGCCCTCTAGAGGAGGATTGGCTTTCCATCTGAACAGTGCATGGACCCAATTCATGCGAATGCGAACCAAACTTTACCGACCCTTTGCACGCCACTATTCTAAATCCTTAACTGCTACAAGTGATCCTACGAGAAAGGCGCAAGTCTACATTTCTAGATCTCTCGATCCATACCTCAACCTCTCCATTGAGCACCATCTTCTGCAGACAACGCCCCCAGAGTCGACTATCCTCTTCCTATACACAAATCGACCTTGTATCGTCATTGGACGCAACCAGAACCCATGGGTGGAAGTCAATCTTGGGTTACTCCATTATGGAAACTTGAAAGTCGACCTTGTGCGACGACGATCCGGAGGAGGAACGGTCTTCCACGATGAAGGAAATGTGAACTACAGCGTCATATGCCCTACCTCCGCATTCGACAGGGATAAACATGCTCAGATGGTGGTTCGAGCTCTGCAGAAGTTGGGAGTTGAGAAAGCTACAGTCAATGAGCGGCATGATATCGTGATGGAAAAGTCCTCTGGGCTTGAGAAGATAATGAACTTCAAGGTCTCAGGGTCGGCATACAAGCTTACGCGGCTGCGATCTCTACACCATGGTACATGCCTTCTGTCGAGCCCGAACCTGCCGCTCATTGGGAACTACTTGCGATCCCCAGCCAAGCCACACATAACAGCTAGAGGAGTTGAAAGTGTGAGCTCACCAATAACAAATACGGGAGTCGACAATGAAGCCTTTGAAGAAGCTGTGGCCTCCGAATTTAGCACGATGTATGGTAGTTTTCAGGCCACAATAGTTGGCGATGCAGACGGGAACAATCCTCAACTCTCCAGAGGGTTTGAGGAGCTGAAGGTTTGTGGTCGATGTTCCAATATCACTCTGTGCTGATGAGGCTTCAGTCGCTTGACTGGATCTATTGCCAGACTCCGCAGTTCACATTTCGCTTCAACAGCTCGGAATCTAGCTCCGCTTCTCTGCTAAAGAAGAGCAGTCTGAAGGATGTAGGTATCGGGCTCTTTCTCCTGGGCGGCCTGCCTAACATTTCACAGTTCTCCATGGAATTTACTGCCCGTCATGGGACACTTTCCGAACTCATTGTTGACGGACACAAATTGGAGCAGGGTCATTCCATATTTCCACTCATGCACCGCAAGATACATGAAGTCGATGACTGGGTCCCATTCTTCTGTGATTCCACTCACCTATGGGATGAGGCTACGGTGCTTGATCCTAATCGTATAAAATATCCTGGGTTTGTGATGAATCATTTCTTTGCTGGTCTAGGCTAGTAATCATGTCGCGAGCTGGCAGTGATTTGTTAAAGATCAAATGTGTGGTCTCGATACCGAGTGAGATTAGGGTTGTGATGATAGAGCGAGAAAGGTAGAAAATTGTAGACTGTAGTTTGTAGGTTCAAGTTGAAGAGAAACACCACAGTAAATGCAACTCTTCGGCCGATATAAAAGCCGCCCCTTTCAATGCCACCAACACACGTGACTCTCTCTGCTCACCTGCAGGTGGGCACCTTTTCCGCAAGAATTTTGGTACCATCGGTATCGTCAGGTTCTAAACTTAGTCACTGCCTGATGATACTCAGGCATTATCAAAAGGTACCCCACCACGGATCTGTTGCTTGGGTTTCCAGGCACCACATCTTAAAGTGGTTTCGCGTTGTTGTGTCGCGCTAGCAGCGCTGACAAAAGCCGAAGCGAGGAAGTCGCGTCCATCGCGCGTAGAGTACTTTACAAAAACATTCCTCCTCCCCTCCAACCCAAACTTCTTCATCCTCCCTCAACAACCTCAACTTCAATCCCAAGTTGATCAATCGTCTCGAGTAATACTACAGCAAGTAGTGACACTCGTATCAATACGCAACAACAACACAATCTTCTTCCCCTTTCACATCATCAACCCACCTCACGAAAAAGTCTCCCACCCACGTCGCCAAGATGTACGTGTGGAAGCGCGGTATGTCTTCAATCCAAAGCTATCTAGATATCAACTGACGGTCTGCAGATGGCCGCAAGGAGCGTGTCCAGTTCGATAAGATTACAGCTCGTGTTTCTCGACTCTGTTACGGCCTCGACGCCGATCATGTTGATGCTGCAGCAATCACCCAAAAGGTCATCTCGGGTGTCTACCAAGGAGTAACCACAGTTGAGCTGGACAATCTAGTATGCATATCAATTACTTTACGCGTCCCTATTCGTCTTGGGCCTCGCTGACTCGCCACCAGGCTGCAGAAACCGCGGCGTACATGACCGTCACCCATCCCGACTACGCCATTCTTGCTGCACGAATCGCAGTCTCCAACCTCCACAAGCAGACCAAGAAGCAGTTCTCAACTGTTATATCCGACCTCTATCACTATGTCAACCCCAAGAACAGCCGCGTTTCTCCCATGATTAGTAAGGCCACATATGAATGTGTCATGAAGCACGAGGCAGAGCTCAACTCAGCTATTGTCTACGATCGAGATTTCAACTACCAATACTTCGGCTTCAAGACCCTCGAGCGTTCATACCTCCTCCGTCTCGATGGCAAGATCTGCGAGCGTCCACAACACATGATCATGCGGGTCGCCGTCGGCATTCACGGAGAGGATATCGAGTCTGCGATCGAGACCTACAACCTGATGTCCCAGAAGTGCTTCACACATGCTTCCCCGACCCTCTTCGCTGCTGGCACACCACAAGCACAACTCTCTTCCTGCTTCCTGATTGACATGAAGGAGGACTCCATCGACGGTATCTACGACACATTGAAGACATGTGCTATGATTTCCAAGAATGCTGGTGGAATTGGCCTTAATGTCCACCGAATCCGCGCGACCGGTGCTTACATTGCTGGAACAAACGGCAACTCAAATGGCATCGTCCCCATGCTTCGTGTTTTCAACAACACCGCCAGATACGTCGATCAGGGTGGAAACAAGAGACCGGGTGCTTTCGCCATCTACCTCGAGCCATGGCACGCCGATGTGTTTGAGTTCCTTGACCTCCGAAAGAATCACGGCAAGGAAGAAGTCCGTGCTCGTGATCTCTTCTACGCCTTGTGGATTCCTGATCTGTTCATGAAGCGTGTTGAGAAGAATGGAGAATGGACTCTGATGTGTCCCAACGAGTGCCCAGGCCTAGCTGATGTCTACGGCGATGAATTCGAGGCTCTTTACGAGAAGTACGAGCGTGAAGGAAAGGGTCGCAAAACCATCAAGGCTCAGAAGCTCTGGTATTCCATTCTGGAGGCACAGACTGAGACCGGAAACCCTTTCATGTTGTACAAGGATGCTTGCAACAGAAAAAGCAACCAGAAGAACCTGGGTACCATTCGCAGCTCCAACCTCTGTACCGAGATCGTCGAGTATTGTGCTCCAGATGAGGTTGCAGTCTGCAACTTGGCTTCCCTAGCCCTCCCCACATATGTCGACATGGCCAATGGCACATACGACTTCAAGAAGCTTCACGATGTCTGCCAAGTTGTGGTCAAGAACTTAAACAAGATCATCGACATCAACTACTACCCTGTCCCAGAGGCCAAGAAGAGCAATTTCCGTCATCGCCCCATCGCTGTTGGCGTTCAAGGTCTTGCTGATGTTTTCTTGGCCCTCCGCCTTCCTTTCGACTCTCCTGAAGCCAAGCATCTTAACATTCAGATCTTCGAGACCATCTACCACGCTGCTCTCACCTCCTCAGTTGAGCTCGCCAAGCTTCATGGCACATATGAGACTTATGAAGGTTCACCGGCCTCCAAAGGCGAGCTTCAATACGACATGTGGGGTGTCACTCCTACCGGTCTCTGGGACTGGGACGAGGTGAAGGATCAAATCAAGCAACACGGTCTACGGAACAGTCTGCTGGTTGCTCCAATGCCAACCGCCTCAACGAGTCAGATTCTTGGCTTCAACGAGTGCTTTGAGCCATACACGTCCAACATCTACTCTCGTCGTGTTCTTGCTGGCGAGTTTCAAGTTGTCAACCCATGGCTGCTCAAGGATCTTGTCGACATGGGCCTCTGGTCTGACAACATGAAGAACCGTATCATCGCTGATGGTGGTTCAATTCAGAACATCCCAAATATCCCAGCTGACATCAAAGCTCTCTACAAGACTGTCTGGGAGATCTCTCAACGAACCATCGTCCAGATGGCCGCAGACCGTGGTGCTTACATCGATCAATCACAATCGATGAACATCCACATGAAGGATCCGACCATGGGTAAGATCACCAGTATGCACTTTGCAGGCTGGAAATTGGGCCTGAAGACTGGCATGTACTACCTCCGTACCATGGCTGCTTCTGCTCCTATTCAATTCACTGTCGATCAAGAAGCTCTCCTCGTAGCGGATACCAATGTAGCTCGTCAAAGACCTACCAAGAAGCGACCTTCTACTGGCTTCATCTCTCAATCGCCTGGCCCTCAGCCATTGTACCGCAATAAGAGCTCTTCCGGTGCCCCAAACGGAGTTCCAACACCGACGGCAACCCCACCGCCGGCGTCTGAGAACAAGAAGTTTAATCCAGCTGCTGTCATCCAAACCCCTCAGTTCAAGGCTGATGTTGTTGAAGGCGACAGCCCAAAGTCTCTCGCCACCGAGCCAGCTGCTGCTCCGCCAAAAGAGGAACAGCTTCCTGAGCCAGCTCTCAAGAAGGAGAACAAGCAAGAAGAGGATACCAAGGAGGAGAGTGGTGATCGAGAGCACGATATCTACGCCGAGGCCGTCCTGCAATGTAAGTTGTTTTCTTCAACTTCCATAATCATCACTGACTCTCTTCCAGGCAGCATCGATAACAAGGAGGAGTGCATGATGTGCAGTGGATAGATTGGAGAGAATTTTAATGTTGATGAGGGATATAATGCTGCATGCTCACGCTTTTGATGCTTTCTTTCCTTGGTCGGAGTTCATACCTGTGCTCATCATTTGAGTGGTTTTGCATGATAGGAATTGGGTTGGGTAATATGCTTCTTCTGCATTACTGGCTGGTCATGCCGGAGGATAAGACCAGATACGATTATTATTGTATGTTATGTGAATAAATAGGCATTGTAGACATCCATTTAGAACTCCCGCCTAGCTTGTGTATCACAATTTCGCTGTTTCCACTGTCAAGACATGCATTTATAGATCCCAAAATGATATGTCTGGTCTTCAACAATTGGATAGCCTTTATCTATACAAGCTCAGGTCGGATCACATTTGGAAAGCCAAAAAAGGATTCAACATGCCATAACGTTCTATACAATAAAGGGGTATATTTCAAAGTTGCACACTAGATTACAGACTCTTCTCCTCCCCTTTCCTCTCATTTGCAACCACCTTCTGCCGCAATGCCACCAGAACCTCCATATTCACGATCCAGTCCTTGGCAAATTCTTCTTCTGTAAATCTTTTTGCTGATTGCCTAGCTCGCTTTCGCATTGCCAGTTTCTCAGTCGGTGGGAGGGAAAGGGCAGCTTCAAACCCTTCAGCAAACTCTGTCGACGTTGTTGCGTGGAAGCCTGTTCAGTTTCTCGTCAGCGAATAAAGCTATCGGTGAGAAAGAAAGGAGACATACCAGTAGGTAGCCCGTCAATCTTAGTCACAATGTCCCTTTTTGGCCCACCACTGTCATGCACCACACTGATTAATCCGGCAGCCTGATACTCCACGACTCCAATCCCAAAATGTTCATTCCACATGCCATTCACACCAATACTTGCCCTCCTCAACCAATCCAAGATCTCGGGCCATGAAGCATCGAGATGGAACTCTACGCTCTCTTTAATCTTCAATTCATTGGCTTGTAGCCGGAGTTCGTAGACTCTCTTACTATCGCCATCATCCCGGACGGAGCCTACGAGAACAAGTTTGGCATTTTTGGTTGCTGGAGTACCTGTTGCCATGAATTCTGCGAAGGCGTTGAGTATGAGCTGGTGGTTCTTTTCGGGACGGAATTGGGCGATATAGAGAAGGACGCTCTCGCGATTCTTTTCACTGGCTTCCGAGACCTCAACTTCTCTCTCGAGCTCCTCGACTGCGACAGGGGGGTATACGGTCACAGGTTTTGGCTTATGGAATTCGGCTCGCCATCCTTGCCAGAGAGATGTTATGTGTTCCAGTGTCCATGTTGAGTTCGTCATCACCACATCGATAGATCCCCCAACGAAAGAGTAGAGCTTTGCGAAAAGCTCCCAATATATCTTCTTTCCAATTCCTGCTGCGCCTTGTCCCTTACCAGCATTTACACCTTGTGTTCCATTATCAGACTTAGGGTCGAGAGAGCTCAACATATCAGTCGAGATAGTGGGGTAGTGAACGTATGCGCCTGTGGGGATGTCGCGGAAGAAGAGCTTGCATATTGCAAGAGAGAAAGCGTAGCCCATTGTATCGACGAAGATATCCGGTGCGAGAAGGGAGAAGGCATCCATTGCCATGTGTATGGAGCCGAGTGATTGACCGAGAAGAGTGAAGCGTGGCCATGTCGAGGCCAACACCCAGGAACGAGTTGTTAGATAGAGGAAGGTAACGGTAGGAGGATGAAGGGCGATGTTGAAGCGGTCCTGAGACAATTAGCAGATGCACAAATGCCAGCGAGCAGGATCAACCTTCACTCTAGCCAATATCTGAGCTTTGTCCACATCGTGATCTCCAGTATACACAATACACTTCGCTTTCGGCCATCTCTTCTGCGTAGCTCGGATTGCAGCCCAGAGGACACGTTCTCCACCACCACCGGCATTGCTTTTCTCATCAGCTTGCTGTAGACCCTACAGATGTACCAGACTCACCAGAAGGGATGAAAGAATCCCACAATACCATCCCACTCACTGACTCCCTTCTCCCCATTCCCCGCGGTCCCAACTGCATACGCATCCACATTCTCCCATTCGTCGCTGTCCCTCCTGCCTTCTTTCGTTTTCTCCCATTCAGCCTCGTCCTTCTCCGTCATCTCCAGTATCTGCGTTTTCCGGCCAGCCGTTTTGCTTCTTAGATAGAGCCCTACTAACCCTCCACTCCAACGAACCAACGAGGGACCAAGCAGTATAATCGCCAAAGGGAGACATGACACAGTCAACGTTAGAATAAGGATTTTTGATTTTGTGAGGCCAAAGCTGTAGATTTCAGAGCCATCGGGGGCTTTGCACGTTCCCGCCATGGTTTTTTGCTTTTATTGAGCGACGACGATGTGGTTGTTAATTTGTGTCAACCGATGAGACGAGGCTGCGAAAGGCCAAGAAATCCGGATTTCGAGGCGCGATCTGTTACATGGGGGGTGACAACGCGGCCGTTTGTTCCGATGTCAGGGGGGCCGAGCCGAGCTATTGTTGGCTATCGACGATGCGAAGAATAGCCTGGCTCCAAAGCATCGTCGAGCTTTGGACAACTTCGCACCATGAGTATATCCTCAGAACAAGGACAGCAGAAGTTCTGGCCTACAGATGGCAATCTGAGTTTGAGATGTCTGAGACATCCCTGCCAGACTATCTAACTCCCAATCCTGAACGATAGGAAAGAGGATGCCGACTTTTCGACTTCTGGCGAGATTCACGCACCTCCGACAAACTGCTCGATGTCTCTGTCCGCTACCAGGGAGCCCGCATGATATCAATCAGCTCGCACACATTTACTCTGTGGTACGTTCAGTGCGTACATCAGCCACGACGAAAGTAATCTACCACAAAACAACCACCTTTCAATCACTACGCGCTCCGATTGGAAAAGCAGAGAGACTCGGCTCCTCCAAGTCCGCGCCTCAACCCATAAATCCGTCGAGGCTCTATAGTATCACTTCTAGGCCATGTAGTGAACCTCGAACCTCTCCCTCCATCCGACTGCAGCATCACCGCTCGTTCCATGCCACCCCGAAACCCCAAATCATCGCAGAAGCAATAACATCGTCCCACGATCTCCTCCAGTCCGTCCATACCATCAGCGGCCTCCCTTGGTGTGCTAGCCTTCCCCTCTTCGCTCTGCTGTTACGAGCCACCATCATCCTCCCAATATCCATCTATCAACGACGAGCATCACAACGCATGGTACAACTCCAGCCACTTCTCCAATCATGGCGCTACGTTCTGCAGAAGGAAACAATGAAAGAGGTTGGACATCTGGGGCCATACGTTTTAGAGCAATCACTGGTCGGGAAAATGAGAAAGAAGAGGATGGAGATATATGCGAGGTACAAATGTGGGTATTGGAAGCTGTGGTTGGGAGTACTACAATTACCCATATTCCTGGCTGTCATGGAGGCTGTGAGGAAGATGACGGGTTCACGGGAAGGGATTCTCGGTATGCTCATGGGATCTGAAAGTACAGAAGCTATTGTGAGGACTGGGATACCGGGACAAGTTGAAGCTGCCGCAGCAGCGGCGGCCGAAACGGCACCTGCTGCACCAAGCGGATTGGCGGCGTTGGGGATTGAAATCGAGCCTAGTCTTGCAACGGAGGGAATGCTTTGGTTTCCTAACCTTCTGGTTCCAGACCCTCAGCTTGTCCTCCCCTTCATGCTCTCTGGCGTCATATTAGTCAACCTATTCAGTGGAAACAAAGGGCAGGATATCTCGCTACCGAAATGGCAACGAGGCATGCAGAGAGGACTTGGATTTGTGGCCCTATTGATCGGGCCGTTGCTACTCCACGTCCCGAGCGCCATGTTATTGTATTGGATCAGCAGTACCAGTTTAGCGTTTCTGCAAAACGTGGTCATGGAGAAGGTGATGCCAATCAAGGCTCCACCTGGACCTTGTGTACCCAAGCGGCCTTGGAGGGCTGGGTTGGGCAGATCGATCGTGGCTGGGAGCCAAGCGAGCAAGCCTTAGGGATCCCAGCTCATGGGCTATTCCATGCCAGATCAACGGTCAACATGAAGGGCTTGCTTCTCGAAGAACAGTGAAGCAAGTTCAATTGTAAATATGTATCATAATATACGCACGTCCAATATGGAAACGTTTTGTAGGAATACTATTATGAATCTCGAGAACCACCATATCAGTGTCACGCGCCCATCCAATCTTGAAAGTCATCTACACTCGAGGAGGTTGTGCTCCATGCTTATACACAAATTTCCTCCACCTCGGCGCTCTGACCTTCGATCACCAGTGGATTTCATTCTCATCTCCGACTCGTAAGTTCCTTTATAGCATCAACAGCAAATACGGTACACATAGAATTGCAACATCAATCCTCATATGCTGGCATTCAGGAACAAGTAACTGCCCTCATCATATCTCAGACCGCAAAGAGTCAGTGCTCAGCAGCCATTTAAAGTACCCGTCAAATGCAAGAAAGGTGAGTCGAGCAACTTCCAAGCTACATCTTCTCATTTCTTCTCTTGACATGCTGCGTTACATGACTCTCAAATGGCCACTATTTAATTAATCTTGTGACTTGACATTTATCGAGGGTGAATAACTCTACACCATTCTAGTTCGTTGAGCTGAGCTTGGTTGAGACCAACTCGGTTCGAGTAGTGAGACATGACGCGTTGATTTTAGGACCGTGAGGACGGCGGGTTTAAATGGTTCTCAAAAATCTATCAGGAAGATGGGGTATAGAGTCTAGTTCTACACATGAGCTTGGAACGGGGTAGCATAGCATGCTCTGGTTTGCGTCTCAGGACTGAAGAAAGAGTTGAAGCTAGTACTTCGCCGAAGTGAGTTTCTGGAAGAAATGCCATTAGCATACCGTTGCTGTTTATTTTCGATGTACAAGTAAGCAGAGGCATATTTGTGAATTCTGGGCCTAGGCTACTTCGAAACTCGTTTGCAGGAATGAATGGATGATAGGCTGATGGTCCTTCAAATGGTTTCTTTCCATATCTACTGGAGAGTGATGCTATAAATACCATTTCCATCTCTGTCTTCACTTCATCTTATATTCCGCGTTCCCTCCCACCCCTCATCTGATCTCGCTCTCTATGCTCATGCTCCGGAAAACTATGCTACAATTGATACCTCCCAGTAACCACAATTTGCTTACTTGTTTGCTTCCAATTGATCCATACCTACAACGCCACGCTTATTTGACCTGAGTAGAAATTTGTCCTTCCGTGAACCCTACCTACCCATCACCAATATCAATCGTGCCAACCATTATTCCATCCATTCATAACGTCCTATATGCCATGGGCCGTCTTCGTTTATCAGTTCGTGCATCCATTTACCCACCAACCCAGCTAGCCAGTCGTCAAGGGCCACGCCCAAAGTCCCACCAACCATATATTAAATTTGCTCTCTGTCCCGATACCCAACTCTCTCTCTCTGCCAGAAAGAGTGATAAGAAAATGAGGTGGATTTGCCATCTAATAGGAAAACCCTCATCCCTCCATCACGACCTTCTTAGCTGTCTCAGTACTCCCCACAGAAACGTCGGTCCCTCTCCTCTCCAAACCCTTTCTCCCCTCAGCCTTGACGATGTCCTGAGGCGACTGAGCCTTTGGCGTCGTCTTCTTGCGTCGGCCCATTGTGAGTCCTTCATCAGAATCGGAGTCGTCGTCATCAGCAGGAAATGTGGTATCGCCATCCCCATTGTAGCCCTCGTCATCTTCATCTGCTGACAACAACATTGTCTCTGTTGAGGACGGAACATCAGGATCCATATCAATGGATGTCTGCTTCGACAAGGTGGGAGGAGTGAGGGTATCCGGTGTGGAGTAAGTGGTGATACCATGCTCAGGTTGTTGGACGGAACCGGGCCGTTGGAGCATTTCTCCTTCGGTGTCGGCAGACACAGACGAGGCACCTGAGATTAAGGCTGGAAGTGAAGGAACCGAAGGGTAAAATTGATCAGTTGATCCCAAGTTGTCCGAAGAGATCGGGGACATTATATCAGAAGGTGAAGTGACTTGCGAGGCGACACTGTTCGAGTTGACCGAACTGTATGATCTTGCACGCCTGGCGCCTTCATCCTTATCATTGTCTCCGTGCTTTTGAATCATTTGCATAAACGTCTCATCATCTGGCGATGGTGGACATGCTTCTGGAACATCGGTGTGTCGAAGAGCTTCTTGTGCAAGTTGTTGTCTCTTTTTCTCGGCTTCCTCTTCTAATCTCCGTCGCCTCTCCAGTGTTTCTTGCGCTCTTTGGAATGATTCTGGAGTGCTGGCACCGTAAATCCGTTGCGCCGGTGTCTTGCCTTCAGGGGTGCGACTGGCTGTGGCAGGTCGGTCATCAAGATTTGAAGCAGCAACAGATCCGACAGAATGCCGGACATTGGGCGTTGATGCAGACTGTGCTTGGTGAGCCTGAATCATATATGGCTGAAAGAAGAGAGGAGATGCGAGTGGTTTGTCGTACGCCTCCCTGGATGACCCTGGGTTAGTGTAACCTTGGTCGAGACTCGTAGGACTGACGTCGTTCGATCTTGAGAGAGGTTGGGGATGGTGAAGCTTGATAGGATGCTGGAAGAGGCCGGGTGCAGTCGCAGTTGACATTGCGATACTGGGTTCCGAGTGCTTATTCTCAGACTCGAACAGACTTCTATCAACTGATCTTGCTCGTGACGGTGACTCTTCAATATCGGGCATGCCCGCACCATCTCGACCTCTACCATGCCAGAGGTGGCCACCAAAAATCGTGTCCAAAATGTCTGGAGACTGCCTCGGTGATTTAGAAAGTGATCTAGGGCCATTCTCAAACATGGGCGTGTTCACAGAGCGCGAATATGAGTGACCACGAGGAACTATTGTATGCACCGACGCAGCTGCCGAAACGGTACGATCAGGCAACTCAGGGCGGCTCGACTCCAAAGAAGGTGCATGTTCTCGTTTCGGAGTTGCTCCTACCGAAAGCGACTGCTGGGCAACTTCGACGGTAAATGGATCTCCCTTCTCAGAGACAGGACTGGCAGTTTGACTCTGGGCCAGAGGATGCTCCTTGTAATGTCCCACCTGTACATGATGGTCTTGAAGGTCGGCGAGCGAAGTAAAGTACGACTCATCGCCTCTTAGGCTTGCCCTTCTGCTGTCTCGTAAGATAGGTGTCAAAGGGGAGTGTTGAAGGTCCGTCCCGGAGCTTGTAGCATTGCTTACAGCTCTTCTCCTTGACCCCTCGCCTCTCGTCTCGCTCCTGGTCACACCAATCACCTTTCCAACAGCTTTCTTGACAGCCGAACGAGCACGTTCTAAGAAGGTAATTGGGACAACGGCACGTTCCAACTCATTCCTGTCGACTTGAATACGCTTGCCCAAGGTCTTCCTCGATGGATCCGTGTCGTCCAGCCATCCTATAATGTTGTCAATCCCGCGAACAACCCACGGATGACGTTTGACCTCTCGCAGCTTCATTCGCTCTGCCGGATCCTTGATCAGCATCCTTCGAAGCAGATCGTATAATTCATCGTCAATCTCCTCAAATGCCAGTTCTGCATCCTCTCTGTATGGACCAGTTGATGGACCGACACGTTTTATAGGATTATTTTGCGGTGTTGAACAGTTGGGGTCAACAGCCTTGAGGCGTCGTCTGGGTATGTATACATCTTCCTTTGCGATGGCGCGGAACAGTTGGTACTCGTCATCGGCAAGAAAGGGAATGCGAGCGAAAATGAGACAATATAGGGTGATGCCTAGAGACCAGACATCAATTTGTTCGGTGATTTTGGGTTGCTCTTTGTCGAGATCGGTATAGCAGAGTTCAGGTGCGAAGAAGGCTGGTGTTCCAACAGTCTTCGCTAGCTCAAGGTCATCATCGAAGTCGGTGGCATCGGCTTCTGAAATGTTCTCTTCCGTCTCACCCTCTCTGATGGGTCGTCCAAAGTATGAAACACCAAAGTCGGAGATCTTGACACGATGGTCTTTCGTCCAGAGAAGGTTGGCAGGCTTGATGTCTCGGTGTACGATGCCTTCGTAGTGGAGGTACTCGAGACCAAGGACTGTATCACGGAAAGCACACCTTGCTTGCTCAATGGTGAAGCATGGAACATAAGAGAAATCCTCCTCGAAGATGTCATGAATAGCACCATCAACTGATGACATGTGAGAGATAATACTGTCGGCCATGCTTGGTGACCGTCCACGGTTTGGAGGTTCGTCAGGATAGGAGCCATAGTATGTTCCTTCAAGAGCAGAGATTGAACCGTGTTGAGAACCAACGGAGCCGGGTAGAGGGGTCTCGTCTTCGTTATCGCTGTCGATTGCACCAATACCAAACTCTATAGGGAGAGGAGTATGCGCACGAGAACTGGTTCGTGAAGGACCTGCGGATGGTGGTCGGGAAGGGCCGCGAGAGCCAGGATTTGATCGAAAGGCGGATTTATAGGAATGAGAGATATTCTGTGTCGAATCGTGCGTATCCTGCCGCGACAGCGTAGTAGCCTCTGTATCATCCTCATCCCCATGCTCTAGACTCCAGTGGTCGACATGGCCAAGCTGTAGTGACGAAAGCTTTTCTCGCTGTGCCTCCTTCCGAAGTCGGCGTCGTTGCTTCATCTCGTAGTACTTCTCCTCCTCGCCAGTCTCCTGCTCTCCTCTCTGTTCTCTCTCGATCCTCCTCCGTTCGTAATAGCAAATCTGCTTATCGCCTTTCTTACGCCATACGATCTCTCCCAGCTCAACATGTTCCAACACCATATATATCTTCTTCAACTCGGGATCATCGATGACCTCCAATAAGCCGACCACATTCGAATGGCGGATCTTCTTCAAAATAGCAATCTCTCTCTTGGTCTTGTCCTCTGGCGATACTGTGACTCGTCCGAGCTTGCGCTTCTTGGAGAAGCGTTGTATGATCTTGATAGCCACATATTCGTTGGTCTCCAGACTGCGAGCCAGTTTGACCTTGCCGTGCACACCTCTGCCAATCTCGTTGATGATCTCGTATTGGTTTATGAGCTTTCGACCGGTGATGAAATCTTGTTCGACTTGGGCTTTGTGGGTCCTGAACAGCACATGTCAATTAGCAACGACGTAATGGTTTCAAAATGGGGTGTTGGTGGTAAATCGAGTAAAGAGATAGCCCGACAGACGGAGCACAATAGCAGAGACTCGCATCGAGGCTAAGGTGTTACCGGGCTGGTTGTGGTATGAAGTTGGGTCAAATGTTGAAAAACTCACTCTCGAACTTTATGCATCTGCAGCGGGTGCAGGTACGGACTCGAGTGCGGCGTCCCATCTGAGAGGGGAGGAAGATGTGTGCGGATGGGAGCGAGGATCGGTGAGAAGAGTCCTGGGCTGGAGGAGGCCGAGTGCGTGGAATTCGCGGATTTGGATGTTGAGAAATCCATCATGGATCGGGAGCATGTTTGGCTGGAGATCGGCCCCGAAGCAGACGGATTGCAAGTCGTCAGCAAGCCTCAGACATTTGATTGACCACGACAATGGGGCTGCAGTGGTGATGATAATTGTCGATGCGTGCAGGTAGTCGACGGCGAGGACGTTGCGTGGTGTTTATTGTTGATGGTAGGGTAGGGTAGGGTAGGTATGGTATGGCGAGATGAGGTGAGGTGAGTTGCAGCAGTCGAATTGGTGGGGAGGCTTGGGGGTCTTTCTCGGATGTTGGTGATTATGATACGGCGTTGATTTCGCTCGGGCGCTGTCATCGATGGCGCTAGGGGGGCCCGGCTAGCGCTGCGGTCGCGGTGCAGTGCAGGTGCAGCCTGCAGCCTGCAGCGGTTGATTGCGAGGGACGAGCGAGGGCGAGGGTGAGGGCAAGGGGCACCAGAGGAGACGAGCGAGAAAGGCGAAAGGCGAGAGAGGCCGCAGGGTGGAAAGTGCGCTGAATCGACGCCTGAGGGATAAGGGAGAGGGAAGGATAAGATAAAGACCGGAAGCGAGGAAAATGCCTAGAGCCAGATAATTAGATAACCACCGACAATATCAGATCAACAATAGAACCTCAGCAATGAGTCCGATATGTGTGTGTAAAGAAAGCGTACAATACTCGTAGACGGAGTACGACAGGATGAGGGATTGTTGGATTCGAGGATGAGGGATGAGATGAGGATGAGGATGAGAGCTCCGTTTCGCCCAGGAGGATATGGACTTATGAGAGTCCTCACTCAGTCCACCACCGTCAGATTCAACCACACCCACAGCAAGCTCGCTTTCCCTCGCCAAGCCCAAAACACGCGAGTCTGGCGAGGGGGGAGGGATGGGAAGCGATGGGAAGCGATGGGAAGGGGTGGATAGGAGGAGGCAAAGAGGCAAAGTCGGGAGGCAGCGAAACCTCATGTAATAGCGTCGATGGGCCAAGAAGGGACTGCACCACAATCGGACTGGAGACGTTGAATGCACACAACAATATCTCGTGAGCGCTGGGGTCAACGGCGATCGAATCCAGGACAATACTCCGAATGCGACTCTACCAATTCAAGTTTCCCACCCCCTTGGCGTCGAACAAATATCTCATTGCTGCCCGCTGCACCCCAGAGAGCACACGACGACGAGGATGGCTGCTGCTGCCCCGTAGGTTTCGGTGCGGGTAGCCTACACTCGATGCAGCGTACGTCGTAATGCCAGTCCCAAGCCCTCCTCCTCGGCCATTCGGTGGCGTCTTTGATTCTGGATGGAGTCTCGCCAGGCTCGCGATAGTGCTGAAAGATATTTCAACAGTCGCCAGGTTCGCCTGCATGTGTCCAATCGCAAGCCGCCCTCCACTGCTGATCTGCCCCAAAAATAATTCTTGCCGGGGCTGGGGGATGGTCGAGATGGTCTGCTCGCCCCTTCAACACCACCCGGCGAGATCAACGACGAGGCAGAGACTAGCTTGGCGATGCAGAGGGAGGAGGATGGCGGCACACGATGTAAGGCAGGATGATGCAAGAGGTAGAAAGGATCGTATGAGACGCAATTGCAATTCCGGGGTGAAGTGAACAAGATCTCAGCATGCGATTATTTGGGTAGGGTCAAGTGAATCGCGGAGGAAGTGTTAGACATGATGGGACTTGAGAAGAGAAGGTGTGCTGATCATTGACCCAATTCCGAGTCAGACTTCCAACCTCCACACAGCAGAAGTCTATTGTTCACCAGATGCCTCCCTCTGCACACCAACTCGACGATTCCCTATTCTGACCCTCATTCATGAGATGACTTTCGATAACCCTCCAGCCACACATACAGACATACCATGTGCACAGGCACCGAATCAAAGTCATAGCCGCTGTACGCCGCAAGAAAGGGTTTTAGAGTTCTGACTCCTGGCTGGTGCGGTGCCATCTCCTCAAATATTTCCCCTCACTCCATTCTCCATGTCGTGAGACCTACTTCCCGTCCATGCTGAGGCTAGGAAAATATGCGGAGAAGCTGGTAAAACCCTCTCACATCGAGTCCCAGAATGATATCCTGCATGCTGCAATGTGTTGCTCCTTGTGTTCTCCAAGCGCCATGTCCAATCTGAGGACGAGCTTTCTCCGGTCAATATATTCTTTGATCTTGTACCCCAGCCAAGGCTTGATTGAAGTGTGGAGATGTACATAAAACTCTTCTCCACACAGAAACAACTCATGCAGCGGGCTTTGCCTGCCATGACACCAGTGTAGGTGTGCATTCAGCCACATCGGTCTCGGCGTGAGTTGGGATGAGACATGAATTGAAATATTCTCTTTCGATAGGTAAGAAGTGAGACCGAGCTTGTCATGTCAGGAAAATGTGTGTTACGCGAGGTTGGAGAGAAAAATTGTTTTCCCCTGATTCTCCACGTTCCAGTCAGCTATGGAGGGGTAGAGTAAAGGTTGAGGCTATCGTGAACCTGCTATTGTTCTCCAAACTCTTCCCTTGCAATCACCTCTGCCTCATCTGTGGCTATGTCAATTTTCCCAACGCTACATCCCATCATCATGCAAGTCTGTCAGGTTGTGCATGAGCTCAGAGCTGGTGCAGAGGATGGGGTGGTCCTATAGCAGCAAAAAGGATGTAATGTACGGAGGGTGATCTTGAGTAACCCTGTCTGAATTGACCTTAACTGCATTTTTGTCAGGTCACACAATGGGTGACTGGCAGGTGAGCTGCTATGGAGTAACCCTATCGTGAGTGCGCGATACCTCACAGTAGCCCCACCTGCAGGGTACACGGATGTGGAAGTCCGTGAGCGTGTGTAGGGAGGATGTCACTGTACATGCACTTTACAACACCATGCACTCCACCAGAAACATCGTGGGTTTGGGGGTGAGGATTTCACGATGCCACATCTTTCCAATCAAACAACTGAGCAACATTGCATCCTCAATCTGCGGGAATATCGCCGGTTCAAGCACGATGATTGAGGCGATTCAATCTCAGAAAACGTTCTTCACGATCTTCGAAACGCGTGGACTGGGATGTGGCACACGACCGCGGCCACCGAATCCCAAAGCAGAATGGACAAAAATGACAGATCGTGTGGGGAAGCATGATGTTCATGATCAAGGACTACAACTTGTATGGATGAATTGGGCAGGAAATGAAGCTAAATATACGTGGTTCACAAGAGTTGATGAGCAGCGCGGGCCGCATGAAGGTTTCGGGTGGCGGTTGGTATGGGCTCATGTTGATCTCTGGGGGACGATGTCCGTGGGCATTCTCACGACGCGATATGTACCTGTCCACTACTTATGATGCCGCGACGACGAGGTCTCCATCTCTTTCCACCCAGCTTGTGCAAGGTACGGAGACAGTGGGGCATTGACGTCGAGAGAGCGAGGGAGCTCGGAGACTGGGCTGGGCTGGGCTGGGCTGGGGGAGGGTGACGCCCGGAACCCATGCATAACCTCCAGCCAGGGAGCATCTCACGATAAGCAGAATTTTTCCCCCAAATCGCCTCACTGGATACTTGGAGTCAAGATTGTCCACAGCATGCACGTGAAGCCCGTTCAGTCTCCACTGCATACCTCACGTTGAAGTGCAAATATTCTTGCCAACCAGCTTGCAAGCTGAGCTGAGCGTTGCATTGAAAGACGCGAGAGGATTCAACGTGGCAAGCTGGGTGTCGGAGATGCAGGTGATAAGGCATGATTCGGGCTGTTGTCTCTGCAGCTTAGCAATGCGGCGGCTTGATTCGGTATCCTGGATATCTTCATCCTCGACCATGCACCTTTGAGCACAAAACTTTCCTGTCCATTTCCTGGGGTCGTGGCACGGTGGATGGCGGCTGGCAGGAGAAAGAGATCGGGAGGAAGAAGAAAGTTCAGCATCGCCAGGTCAGGTCGAGAGAGAGCGGGACGATCCGCAATCCGCCTGCAGGGTGCTTTCTCAGGTCCCTGCGCTTCGCAGCGTAACATCGCCTCAAAAGCTTCTCAATAATGTCGGAGCGCTGTCCGAACTGTCCATCACACAACATCCTCCGTTTCATTTCGGGGATAAACAGAGAAGGTTGTTTCCGGTATGTATGTTGTGCGTTGACTGCCGATTGGGATAACATGGGGTTAGGAAACCTCATTCCCCAATATCAAGCCGAGGCCGATGTCGTTGAAGTTCACTCACAATGACAAAGCTTTGGCCTTCAGGGGACGGTGTTCCGTCGCCGTGCCTCCCTCTCTCCAGTTTTCCAAGTCGTCTCCGCCCGTATCACTCCTTCTCGATATCTGAATTAAAATCTATCGTTTCCACAGCCCGCTCTACGGGAATGGTGAATAATCACCGTCTCACCTGAGGTGTTTCGGCTCGAGTGAGCTTGGGAACCGAAGGGTTTAGGCTGAGACATTTCACATGGAAGGTGCATCTGAAAGCTCTGATTAGATAGGCCATACTGCCTTTCATTCCGATCCTGCGATCACTCATCCTGCTTTCCGCAACCTTCATGGCTCAGAACAGAAGTCATCTGTTTCGTGAGACCATGGCAGGACACCCTTTTGCAACTTGGTTTCTGCATATCATGTCTCGATATTGGAATTCTAGTGTCAAGCCAAGAAATCGCATGTCTTCCAAAATTTGGCATCTTGAGGTGATCAGCCGGTGAGATGGCTAATCAAGTTTGCAGGACAGTCAGTAGTGCTGAAGGAGGATAAAACTGAAGTATCTTCTTGGATAGCAACACTTCTCTGGGCGCCAGTCACACATTAGACCCCTCCTGCGGTGTATTGTGGGACAGAGATTAAGTTGCATGAAGCTTGAGATCAGGTTGCTCGAGGTTTCAGAATGCAGCAAGCCCAATCATCTGACATGAACTTCAGACAAACTGGGTTTTCCCAATCATGATTCATCATTTGTCTCTGAAACTTAGGATGGGTGCTAAAAGCCAAGTTACATACCGAGTACTGTCTTGAACGAATGTCTCACGCGCTGCTCGTTTTTCTCAACACTCCAGTAACCTTGCTTGGGGTTATCTAATATCAGCCCCTCTTGAATTCGCGATCTCCTCCCTAAAAGTCAGAGAGTCATCTAGACCTACTTTATTCGTCAATATAAGGCCCCAACCCAGAATCACACTCAACTAATCATGTTTTACATGTCTTGCATTGTCTCTCACTTCGTATCACAATCAAGGATAGTTCCCACCTTTTTCAAGCTGTGTTTCGTGCAAGACTCGGATGTCGGGTAAAGCAGGAAGAGCCTGAAAGGGTGCATAAGCCATGGTCGAAATAAGGTTTTGAGGTAGCCAAAACAAGACAGACATGCTGAAAAGGAAAATCAATACTCATGTTCTCGGCCAAGCCACAATCACAACCGGTATGGAAACCAGAAACGGCTGACACGGCTGACCAGGTCAAGCGGGGTAATAATCATATCGCGGACCGCACCTATCAATAATCAGTTCAAGCAGGGCACAGGCGGCAAGATCGGAAGAATATGAAGCAATCCCAGCTCAGTCGTCTCTCGCGGCGAATTCGTGGTCTATGACCAGATCAAGTGTTGCGAAGTCAGACGCCGCCTCCAGGTCACGATGCTGTCTATTTCTTGAAAAACGTGCGCTCGAGAGTCTACCTCCTCGTGCAACAGTAAAGGACCATTAAATCATCTTGTAGTATTGAAGGACGAAGCACAATACCTCCATGTATTTGAAGAGTACTGCACTTGCAATCTCTTGCTTATAGTCTCTTCCAGCCGCGATCTTCGAGTGCCTGCAGTCCTGCAGGATCTTGCATCCCCAGATCTCGATACGGAAGACTTCTTCCTCCTCGTCTCAAACAGGCAGCCACAAATGCTCCACCATCAATAATTCTAGCATCAAAAACTGGGGTAAGCCGCCACACTAACGCCATACCTCATCACTTCTCAATTATTCCTCATCACAATTGCTCTCCAGCTTCTTCCTAAGCCGACACCAGCCCTGCCTAGGATGAAAGATCCGTAAGCGAGCGAGGTGACTGCAAGTGTCAGCTGATGTGAAACAGGTCTGTCTGATGGCCAATCCCGAAGCACATGTCGGATCTATCCAACATCAGCTCAAAATCCAGCTTATGAACACGCGGTCCAAGCTTTTGACGTTCGATTTATTTTCTCGTTGCCGCCAGCCGGCTCTAAGTGTTAATACGTTGGCCATCGGAATCTGCCGGTGATGTGAGCGAATGCGAAGCAATCTTCATCAGCCTTACAGACTGCCACTCGGCTGGCTGCTTGCTTCATGCAAACGGCCTCGTTGCCTCTCTGGATACTGATAAGAGGACGTGATTATGTTGGGATCGGTGTGGTACAGTCGAGCTTCGTGTGCCGCATATCCGAAAGTTGCATTTGTTGAAGATACCACATGGAAGTCTGCCTGCTGTCCAACCATTCACTCAGTATCCTACTGTGCTCGGGGGTACCTCAGAGTCATCACTTAACGCCCATCCTTCTTGTTATGGGGCAAGTTTGCGGACTTCTTGAGCTTATAATTAGCATTCCGTTGAGAAACATCATGCTACACTTCAAAAGCGGTGAGAAATATTTATCGCCTCGTCCTTGAGATACTGACGTCGCATTGGAAAACAGCAATATCGGTCGGTCATCGGTCGGGCGTATAGTACATCTCGGCATGCAACCAACCGTGCTGACAACGCCCGATCACGGCATGAAAGCACTGAAGATAAGCAGGAACGGGACACGACAGAGAGTAGACCTACCGATCGGGCCATTATTGCAGAGCCTCGTCACTTCAGGGCGGTTTCGGCCTGCGAGTCAACGCTGTTGTTGGGAGTTGGGCGGGAGACAGCGGGTTGACAGTGTTGAGACTTGTTCAGCCTCTCGGGAGAATATACGCTCCTCCACGATTTTCGCCATGATGAGTTATCCGACTCATTGCATGCCTGCATCATGACCGGCATAGCGAGTGATATGTAAGGAATCATGCTCTGAGATATACAAAGATACAGTGCCGTTGAGGCTATTGACCTCTTGTGCCTATGCTCGCTCTGACTCTCTCCAAACTTGACGAGACAATCTCACGAGTATACCATACATTCAGGCCTCGCATCATGCAAAGCTTCCTCAGACTACAACAATTGATACTCCCAACCTTCATAGTTCCAGTCAACCAGTTTCCCAATGCGAGGAATTCTCAAGAGGCTGACCAAGTCAGCGTTCCTCTAGCAGCCAGAAGCGTACTAAGCGAGACTTCATAGACCATATGGCTTGGTGTCACCCATACGCATGTGTTCATGTATACCGCGAGGTATATAGCTGTCGTGAACCTCAGCTTGCGGTTACATGTTTGGCCAGATTTTACTGTTAAATGCACGTTGCTTTGATTCTAGGGTATTGGTGTTGTTGATGTTTTGGGGGCGCGTGTTCGGAAGAAATGGCAAGGAAGTAGTAGATGATTTTGTTTACGATTCCTTCGTCTGGAGGTCATCGGTATTATAGAGAGGATCAGTATGCTATATTACTTCGACGAGCAACGGGGCTCTCCCTTCATTCCATTTGTAGAGAATTTGTTGTCGATGTTCGCATTCCTCGAAGCAGAAGATGCAAAACAATGTCCGCAACTTGTACGAACAATAGGAGTCAAGGAGAATATTTCCCGGCGTAGGGAGATGTGCACTTGCAAAACTTCCAAAAAAACAAAACAATGAGATTTGCACACACAGGCGAAAAGACGCATAGAGTATGCAAGATGAATCGACCAGACTGACATTACGTTATTAGGAGTACTATACTTATACATAATCAATAGATTTTGGTATCGTCCAACCGCCATCCTATAGCAACGCCAGCTCCCATTTGACCCATAACCCTTTGCTAAGCCTGAAAGCTCCTATGATCGTTATAGATCTCACCAGACCAAGCAAACCTAATAGTCGACGCGCTTTTGATAAATTGGCATGGCCTTCAAATCCACACCCTCATCGTGATCCCAAATAACCTTATTCTTCTCGTTGAACATCGCATGCTCATCCGTGATAGGAATAACCTGACTCGAGTCGGCGACCTCCTTTCTGCTAATTCCCATCTCATCCCTTGGGATCCAAAGAGTTGGGACTTCTTCCGTAACGCATGGGTTGAAGTAAGCCAGATTAGCCTCTTCAGCAGTATATTGAGGAACAGGCCAGTTCGGGACCAGATCCCGGACTGTTTGGCGGGACTTGAATTTCTTCGGATCAAATAATTTTGCGAAGAGTCCGGCTTTCTTGTTCGCCATCTTACTGCCCTCTGCAGCCTCAACTTGACTTGGAGGAATACCATTCGATTTTCCGAGATCGTAGCTCTTATGATCAGCCTTGGAGAACATGTCTCTGCTCTCATGGTCCCAACTAGTAGGTAGATACATCTCCAATGGCTTGAGAGCTTGTCTCATCATGATGTGATAGATCACTGTCCCTGCCAAGAAGACAGCCATCAATACAATCGGTCCTGGAGCAGTATTAATAGCGAACAGTCCTATGAGACAGATCTCAGAGAGGTAAACGCCAGTCATCAGTTGTTGCAAGGCTTTGGCGTAGGCCTGACCTTTTGTGTCGATGTTGTTGGTCAGGACGAAAAAGGTATTGTAGCGAACGGCGAGATAGGTCAAGCCAAAACCAACGGCGGCGAAGCCGAGGATGAGAGGGGCAATTATGCTGTATGTGAGCGCTAGAAGATGTCAGTCAATGACGTTTAAAGAAAATGGAACGAAGCAAGCTTACCAATGATACCGAGATTTCCAAATTGAGGATACAAAGATCCCCAACCAAGTCCAGCAAGTGTGATGAAGCGTTTGAACATTTTCCTGGGGGTCTTATCCAAGAACTTCCCCACCACAGTCAACATAACCAGCGCACCAATATTCAACAGGTTTGAAGCCGCGATACCAAGTCCCTGAACAATGATATATGAGACATAAAAGTTCGATGCCTTTGGCAAGTTCTGAGCGAGTAATGTGGTTGCGGAAGTGGGATCGTCGATGATTTGCGTAACGACAGTCGAAGCACCGGAAGCGAATGTGGTGATTAAGAAGACCTGGATGACCTGGAAAGCCATATACCATGATTGACATCTCAACTCGACACGAGGAAGTGTAACTTCACCGCTGAGTTTAGACATCCATCGACAGACAACTGGTACCAAAGACATCAGGATAGAAAGAGCAACGGATGGAAGAAGACCAGTGACTACACCAAGGATAACGCTCGGGATATCATTGATGAAACTAAGGAAGGGAACCTCTGTACATTTATCAGTAAAATTCAATGAGGAAGGCAGATTGGCACGTACTATCGGTGAGGTAGTTGATGTTCGAAATAGCACCCACAACAGCAACGGGAATCGCCCAAAAGATGATCATCAACGTCAAGAATGTGTTAGTTGCAAATTTCCTTCCAAGGCGTTCTGTCTTTTTGATCTTCAGATTTTTCCAGATGATCTCAGAAGGCGTTGTATCAATGCATCTTGGGTTCATCTTTGGGCTCTTCTTCGGGGACATTCTGCGGAACGCAGCTTGAGCAGCTTGTTGATTAACGAACTCGACGAAGACAGCTGGGAGGAGTTTGCCCTCGTATTTCTGGTGTGAGAGTTGATCCTTCTGGACCTCGGGAATAAGTCTCTTGAGCTCGGTGCGTGTCCAATCGATGGTATCAACCTTCTTGCCGATAAATGGGATCTTGCCAAGTTTGTGTGTTGGGCGGTCTTTAGGCTTCATATATTGTGAACCAGCGAGAGCTTCCACATCTGCAGAGCTGGTCTTGTTCTTTCCACTAGCCTTTGCAGCCTTCTTCTCGTGCTTGAGACGTCTCTTGTTCGCGGTTTGAATGAGTTTGATCTCGGCGGCTTCCAGCTTGAACGCATCCTTGTCTCGTTCCTCAACTTTCTCTTCGAGCTTCTTGCAATCTGTGGCAAGCCATGTTCGTGTAATTGTGTTGCCAAAGAGTCCGTGGAGCTTCTCTTGGTTGAGGTATTCGACGGGGACATCGGTAAAGAGGACTGTTCGGGAGGAGATTTTGGAGGCGTGGAATTGGGAAAGGAGGTATGCGTGTCGGAGGTTGATGAAATAGATAGTCTCCCGAGTTATAACATACATTACGCCAGCTGGCATTATTAGCATTACATCGCGCGGCATCGGCTTGGACCACTCACAGAAAAAGATCCATCCGACAAATACATGCGCATAATATCGGTTCTTCCCAGATTTCGGAATATTGGAGAAAGACAACATATCGAATTCCTTTTGTCCTCCACCCGCTGTCGCATTGACTGACATGAGGACGGGCCATGTAAGTAATGTGCCAACGGCGCAGATGATGGTGAGCATCTTCAGGAATCGAAGATATAGGTATCCATCGAGTGACTGATGGTTGAGGACAAATTCATCAGGAAGAGTCCTCCATGGTTTCAGCCAATTGAACTTCCCTTGAGGAGGATCTTCTGTTTTCTCTCTGTTCCCAATCAGCTCTGCCTGCCATGCTCAGTCCACCAGTTTACTTACCCATCGTAGAGTGTTCCCAGGTATGTCCTGGGGCGATATACTCGTCTGAGCTTGGTTCTGAAAATGAAGAACAAGCCAATGAATATGGCAGCTTGCAGACCGACAGGAATCAATGTCGATACAAAGGCAGAAAGGGAAGAAGAATTTTTCTCGGAACTCGTTGAGCTTCCTGCACCCGAAGACTGTATTTCGGTTAGTGATTGCTTCCTCGTGTCAATGGTGAGCATCATACCATCTTGGATGTAACAGACGCGTTGTACGCGTCTTCGAGTCTATAAGATATCAAGGTCTTCTCGATACCAGCAACGTTCTCAAGGACCGTCAGGTATGTAATTCACCTTGTTGACAGAGGAAGATGCAGCTTCTTGCGACCAGCTGAAGCTAAAAGAAAGCAATCTCCAGCCGCAAACGCAAAAGTTGGAGATGGTGATCGTCTAAAGCGTGCTACTGGAATCGTCAATCGTCATCCCCGCTGTGGCTTGCCGCAAGGGTGCTAGAGATCGACCCAGGGTATCCTTGCGTAACCAGTCTCCAGCAACCGCCCAGACAATCGAGGGCAAATCAGCTACTATGAGACCTAGTCAACCAGAGAATGCTCGAGTGCTTGCTGTGGCTGACGCATCTGAAGTTCGACCAGAAACGCCAACTGAGGCGCGAAGAGATCTAGACTCTCGTCTTCAGCTGCAAAACTGTACAGTACAAACTCGAAACCTTGACGTCAGGCGCATTCCTACCTGCCTTGATTTCGATCAGCCAACATGATCACAGAAAACATCACTAGCCGTACGAGCTATCGGTAGTCGACATGACGCGCAATAGTCTGCAGCGTGCGACCTTACTCGAATTGAGCATCGCACATGGACCTTTCGGATGTCATGTACTATGCTGGTCTTTGCCGAAAGGACCCCTCACTTCCGCTCAGCTTGACAGGCTTTGGAGATTGAAGTTCGGGTGCCTATTTGCCGATGACAAACGTGCGCGATCGAGTACTAAAACGAAGCTATTGATGCTCTAAGCCTGGAAGATGAGATGTGAGATCAGCCTCGACCAACGAGATCCGACACACGTGATTGACCTGCCCCTGGACTCCATCGATGAGGATGAGAAGGAGAGGTTCATTCATATTGAGCAATTGAATCCATGCTTGTTGTCTTTTATGGGCTCCTATTCATGACCCAAAGGTTTTGAAGGTTAAATTAATTGGAAGCATCTTTATTGCAGTGGAGCTCAAGTGAGCGTAATGAAGACCCCTATAGGCCGAAGATCACAGAGCATATATTCAAGAGTCGCTTCAGTACTATGAATGAAAGGTAAACTATCACATCTATTGTTCACCTCAATTGCTTCCGTTCTGTTGTTCGTAGTATTCTCTGATTTCTAAAGTGCTTCTCTTGGTCAGGTGTCCAGCCTTGTCCCAAAAGTCCAAATTGGGAGATATGAATAAGAATTCGTGATGCAATGTCCCATCCTGCTTCCAGCTACGCGCTTGCTCTCATAGTCGTTCTCTCCTCTCATCTAAAGTCCTCCACCACAGTCAACATTCAAATTGACTCATCCTTAGCTCCCGCACACAGAATCATCAATCCTTGAAATATTCAGCCTCTCCATCTCTATCTTTAAGCGCCCCACATAAATCAAGACCCTGAACGTCACAAACAACATGGCCACCCATTCTCAACCCCACACTTTGGATGATATTTCCATCTCAGCAATCTCCTCCTCAGACATCAACGGTGAAATCCTCAAGAAAGCAGCGAATCTCTTCAGTACACACTATGGCACCTGGGGCCCGTTGGCAGCTGAGAAGATGGGGAAACCTTCTTTACTCCAAGGTGAGTTTTTATCTCAATATTCAACAGAATATATCAGTATAGCATGAATACTGATGGTTGGTAATGATATCTAGGAACAAGGATAAAAATCTCCCCCAATCGATTACGAGAAACACTCATCCCACCTAAAGCTCCTGGTAGCGAAACGATTTATATCTCCGCCTCCAAACCTCCCCATCAAGAACTCATAGGACAAGTGTTCGCTACCCTCTGGAAGGATACCGAAACCTTTCCTGCTTCCTATCGCAATAATCTCTGGATCACACAGCTCGTTGTTCATACCGAGTATCGGAATCGAGGAATTGCTTCTGAGATGTTGAGATGTTTATACCGCTACTGTAAGGAAGTAGACTTTGTTGATGGAGAGAAGAGGGGCGTGGGTTCAGTGGGAGTATTGAGTTCTAACCCCGTGACGGTGTCTATTGTTCATAGAGTGTTTGGAGACCATTGGGTGGGTACAGCGTTTGAGGAAGTAGATTTGAAGTTTATAAAAGAGAATGCTGGGAGGATGATGAGGCAGTGTCCGGTACAGTATGTAAGGAATGCGAAGTTGAGAGGGGAGTTGTTTGGAAAGGATGAGAAGGAGGACGGGGTGGTGGATGTTGCTGATACGAGGTTTTGGATAGATCACGAGGAGCCAGAGAAGAATTTGAGGAAGTATGAAGAGAAAGGTATGAAGTGGCCTTTTGGGAGATTGCCTGAGGGATGTGAGTATGTGTTGGTCGTGCAAACGAAATAGTCTAGAGGCTCTTAGATGTCCTGATGGAGGTGGGATTTTGAAATCAGGAATCATGACATATATTGTACAGACAATTGGTGACTGGGGATTGAATTCGGGGGCAACAAGCTATTGGATCTATGGTGGAGGACTCAAATCTAAGCCCTCCACTGTAAGCCTGAAGGAATCATTCCTACCACATCAGTTAGTACTCGCTATTTCTATTCATCTAGACTTTAACTTACCTAGAATAGCTTCCACCAACATCCAAGTCCAACCTGCCTCGTAGACAATCATCGAAATCAACATCCACAGTCAACAACCCATTCTCATCATCCCACAGTGGCCCAGCGAGAACCTCTCCCAATGGACCAATAATGCATGATCCTCCTCTGGAAACGAAGTCATCTGCTTGTGATTTTGTCTTCTCCACCTCTGCAATCGCGGAGCCGTTCTCCTCCTCGTGTCTCTCCGGAAGAGCGATTTCATGTCCATCCTCTGTAATCGTTGATTTCCTCCTCAATCTTGGCGCCCCAGCTCCCACCGCAGCATGTCCATTTACGGTCGACTCTCCCCTCTCCTCACCATTATGTTCCGTAATCCATGCTGGCAAGTCTCTCTTCGTCATGCACTGATTAGCACTCAATACCACACACCTGCCTTCACAAGCAATTGTCCTCATAAGTGGTAACCATGTATCCCTGGCATCTGCAGTTGGAGCGAGGTATAGATTGACGTTCTGACTGTATAAGGAATGTCGAAGGAGAGGCATGTAGTTCTCCCAACATATGGCGGAGGCGAGGGTGAGCTTTACACCCTTTATGGTGGTGGTTATGGCTCGAAGGGTGGAGGCAGAGCCTTGGCCCCAGATTAAACGTTCGCTGCCTGTCTATGACCGCAGCAGTTAGCACTTGCTTGGGCTGCATGGATTAGAGGAAAGATGTGAAGAATAGAATGGGTCGTACTGGCATAACCTTCCTCCTCTTCCCCAAAACCCCCAACCTCGGACATACATAAACCACAGCGCAATACAACGTTCCTCCACACCTCTCTACCAGTCCAGTAACGATGAAAACCCCTGTCTCCCTTGCAACTCTTTCCAGCTCTTCTCTTGTGCCGTCTCCGCGTATGCCTTCTTTCGGGGTGTCGAGGGCTCGCTCAACCCATTTCTGTCCGGCTCCTTCGGGCGTATCTCCAAGGTCTACAGCATCCTTGAAATATCGTAGAAATTGTTCTCGGCCGAAAGATGCTCTTGCTCCGACTGCTGCGCCAAACGTTGCGGTTCGTGGGTAGCCACCTAGGTAAGCTTCTGGGAAGACTGGGTGGGAGTTAGCAATTGCTTGCTTGTCTCGTTGATATCTGCCAGTGAACGCAAAGCTTGGGAAATGGCAGAGACACTTGGCCTGTGGATCTCATAAGACTTGAGGAGGATTCAGAGCTTACGGATTAAATCAACATCTTCCTCCGCGGCAGCTTTCGTCTTCTTCTCCAAGTCTTGAAGCGTTGCAGCAGTTGTAGACTGAGTATAAGCCTGTGAAACTGCCAGGCGCACTGTTTGTACCATCCTGCTTCTTTGCAGACTGCTCAATTAATCCCAATTGATGCAAAGCGAGAGATTTGCGACAGGTTTGTTGTTGATGTCGGGGTTTGGAAGTTGGAGGTCGCAACAGTGGGGTAAACGCGGGGTTCTTTCGCTGGGCTGAGACCCCGCCACTGTAAGCATTTCACTCCGTCTTGAAATCATCACTACCTTTCACAGGAATTGGATCAGGAAATGATAACTTAGGAAAGAGGAGATGCTTCAAATGACTAGATTCCCAAGTTCTTGATTGGAGAAATGAACTTATTCTTTTTGAAAATTGTTGCTTGGAAGGATGCTCGGAAGGATGCTCAATAGCCCAGCTTTCACGGAGTACTATTCTGGACCATGCAAACCTCGGATATCAAGCCTCGATTGAAGCTGTTCATTATTTATTACTGGAAAAGTCCTTCTCCCATGATTTGTGGCTAAAACGCAAGGTATTTGCAGCTTCGAAAGAAAGGTATTGGTATATTGTTACCAAGACGTATGTCCAAGAGGCCGCCGAATTGTGATGCATTGTTTGTTGAAGGCAATTGTGCTAGCTTGAAAAGGTACAGAGACACAGACAGATAAAGAAACAAAACATGCCCAATTGGCAAACAAATCCTACTGACCTGCCCGGATGAAGCTAGAGAACTTGAACCATTGCCCTGTTCGGAGTTCTGCACATCCTGGAGCAGCATCAACACCATAAACTCCGGAAGAAGCTCTGGAATCGCGAACTTCAGTCCTCGACTCGCTGGAAGAAATGAACAATCCAAACACCAAACTATTGATTACTGAACAACAATAAACCATCTAAAGGCTATTGCAGATCATCATATCACTCAACTCCACCAAACTATCTTATCCACCAAGTGGGGATCAAACTATCGATACCACCAAACTGGTTCGGCACACGCGTTTCCTCTGATCGATACCGACGCGGCACGTGGGGCGTAAGATGCAGGATGGCATCAAGTACGGGTCTTGACGGCGGTGAAGATCTGTGCTCAGAGATTCTTCGTTCTTGGATTGTGGATCGTGAGTTGTGCGAAGAGAGCTGGAGAGTTCTGCAGAGGGAATCTGTTCGGGCCGTGTTTGTGATGGTGGCTGCATTATTCTCGGTGGGAGGCTGGTGTGAATGCGACTTTGAGCGTGGTGGCGTTGAGACATTATTGAGGGTTTTGATAACTAGCAGAGGGAATTGTGGACATCGAGGGAAACCTTCCCATCTCCAATTGAGCTGTGGAGGACAAATTCTCGGGCTTTCTGTAGGTAAGTTGTCAGGTTGCTTGGGGCTCGAAGTCCGTACCGCCTGACCTCTCCCCGTGAATCAATGTTGCTGAATGCGTTGTAGCTCGAGGCGAGGTGGGAGCAGATCTTGGATGGCACTCGTCAAGTAGGCGGCGGGGAAGATCTTTATGTCAAGTTTGTCAACTGCACCCCTTTCCTGGTTTGGAAGACTGTCAATTCAAAGTCAGAACTCGGAGGCTTGGAGGCTTGAGCTAAGATGGAGCGGGTTGAATAGCTTCGGTCTTTGATGACCTGGTCAATGGCTGTTCGGACTTTCTATCACCAGCTCGTGTATCTGTTTTGAAGTTTGGTTTAGGGATTGCCAAAAAGAACTTTCAACTCATCAGAGTTCTCGTCGTGCATGATAATATGGTTCTGATGGCTGCAGGTGTTTTGGCGGTGAGTAAATTGTTTTGAGTATGGTGAAAAGTTTGTGGCTGCGATAAGAGAGCGTTGGTTGTAAGAATGTCTCAAAGTGCCAATCGCCGCTTCGTCGTCATAGAATACGGAGCAGCTCCGCGATCCTTAATCCCATGCGATTGGCGTCCTGCCCAGAGGCACAGCAGCTGTTTGTTAGTTTCCATGGCCATGCTCATCATCGTGATGCGTTGGCACGTTACTCGGCTCCGCCTATCGTCAACAGTTCCAGGTCGGACGGTTTTGCTGGAATCAAGGTTCTACAGCTTTGGCACGAATCCGAAATCCTGTCTCCCGTCGGTAACATGCGGCGTCATGGCTGTGTCTTTGTCCCGTGAATCAATCAATCTCTTCAAGCTTGAATCATCGGTGTTACCAGAGCAGGATGACCCTTCCACGTTGGATCATTCGAACTTCCAAATCTCCAATCTCCACGTTCCAGAATGAAGCATTGCCACAGGTGATGTGGCTCATGGCCTCCATCCCGTCGAAACTTTAGCAACACCTTGCCTGGAATCCTTGTCCCGCTGAACCCCAAAGTCTAGATCAACTCCTCAGCCACAACGTGGATCTGCATCTCGCTTGTATGGCCATGGTGATCTGAGCTCCCCGGCCTCAAATTAAAGTGCTGATCTCGCCTCCGGCTTCCCAATGGTCTCATTTCATGCATCGCGCCGGCGGCTACTTATAGGGTGGGCTGGTTTGGTCTTGGAAAGTTCTTTGGCTATTTGAACTTGCGATGTTTTTGAGATGAGATGGTTTCAAGGAGGACAGGGAGGTGAATTCGGGATCCAGTACCAGACAGAAAGAGGTTGGTACCAGTTTTCGAATGCAATGAATCGGGATTTGAAGGTAAATAAGAGAAGATTCAGCTGCTCACGGATCATCTGTTGGCACAGGGCCTGGTGCATAATTGTACAGGGAATATCCTAGTAGCAGCTGGAGATTCATTGATCAGTTCCTGATTTCGCGTTTGAAACACCTTCCCCAGCCTTTTCTCATTGGACAAAGCCTTAGCTTTTTCTTGATAGGTTAAATTGAGGGGTTGAACAGCCAACCACTTAAGATCCTGGTTGGTTTGGAGAGGGGAAGAGATCTGGAAAATCCTTGTACGCCGTGTTGAGACGTCACTGGTGGCTGAACTTCCTACTTTGGTTGACGGGAGTGGGAGAGAACAGCAACAACGCAGCAGCGGCCACTCCACTATCAGGCCATTCCGTGCCAACGCAAGGTCACCGAGTGGGCAGGTTATCTTTTGGAAGTGTACAGATTACTTAATCCACGAGAGTATACAAAAGTCATCGGAGAGTTCATTCGAACAAGTCTCGCGTCGAGTATGGATAAATAAAGGAGTCGACAAACAGGTGGACGAGACGGTTTCTGGGGAAATTAAGGGTTGGTGCTTTATTGGAGAGGAAATGTTGATATCAGTCCCTGACTCTGTTGTATGGGGATCTGAGAGCAAGGTGATGTCACACTAATGGTACCCATGCTCCCATGCTCTGAGCTAGCGGAAGTGAGAGGATGAGTGGTTGGCAATTCGGTACCTTGATTTGAGACATCAAGTGGCCGGTTCAACAAGGCCTTGGTCTAGGTTTGATGGCACGAAAGTACAGAGTTAAACACTGCTGTCATTGAGCGACGAGGATTTATCAGAGAAAAGGGAGAGATGGCATGAATTGATTGAAGCAAACGCGCTGAAACTTTTCAATCGGTTCATCCAGAGTCTTCACCTACCGGCAGATCGCCTTGACCGCATAATTTTCATCCAGGTTCAGGTTCAGGTTCAGGTTCTGGTGGCCAAGATTGCCGCTTCCGAGATGTGGCTGGGCATCTCCGCTTCCCAGCGCAACCTGCATGAATCCCCGATTGGAGTAGTATGCTTAACCCCATACAGCCTGGATTAGGCTTGGCATCGTTTCCCTGGTTCCTCAAGCTTGCCTTGCTTTCGCAGCTTCAACCTCATGGCCTGCGTCTGCGTCTGGCAGCTTGCCGGCGTGGTTCTGTGCAGCAAGCTTTCCTGCCTGTCCTGTTACGGACCTGCCGTGGCCTGCATTTTCGCGCCGTCTAGCCCTAATCAAGCGTAGAACACAAGGTCTATTTGATTGCCAGCTGGGCAACAAAGGGGAATTTTGGATCACGGCCCAATCAGAGGCCGGTGAGTCCCAGCCAAGTAAGAGTGAATTTGGAAGTCGCACTCAGGTCAAGGCATCTCATCGTCACTTTTGCTAGCCGACTAGCAAAAGCAAGCCGTGCCTGCTGGTGATTTAAGCTTGTTCGCTTCCCACCAGCCTACCTACTTTATCAACAACTGTTCCCCTTCCCCTTCCTCCTTTTCCCACCACTCTGCAACGCATCACCACCGCATCTACACATTCATCTCCATCTCAAGAACACACGAACCACTCCCACAAATCTCCATCCGAGTCAATTCGTCAAGATGAAGTCCACCATGATGATCGCTGGCGCTTTCGCCATTGCCGCTGTTGCTCAGAGCGTTGGCGACCTTCCAACTTGCGCCGTAAGTTCACCACTCCACGCCACGATCTGCGCGTCTTAAGAGCACGCTGGTCTCTACCGCGGGCTTTCTCTGCGATCGAGACGCGACTCCGCATGCTCAATGGTTTTGCGATCGTGTTGTTGACTCTGTCGTTGACCTTCGCTAACATGACATCTAGCAAACCTGCGTCAACAACATGCTCACCTTGGCTCCATCTCTTGGATGTGCTGCCAACGACGCCTCCTGCCTCTGCCAAAACCAGAACTTCGGCTATGGTATCCGTGACTGCTCCAACGCAGTTTGCACTGACTCTGGAGATGCCGCTTCTGCTGTTGCCTACGGCAGTAGCTTTTGTGCCCGTATGTTCGACATCTTCTGCGATTGAATCAAAACTGACAATATGAAGAATACACCTCTGCTGGAGCTTCGTCCACTGCCACTGGCGCTGTTACTACCTCGACTGGCTTGACCACCGTCACCTCGGCCACTGGTACCGTCACTTCGACCGTAAGTGTCTTGAGTCTTGTTGACTTGGAATATTGGCTAATCTTTTAGCAGGCTGGTGGTGATTCATCCTCTGCCGTCACGACTTCTGCGATCGTCTCCGAGATCACCTCTGAAGGCTCTACCATCGCGACCACACTTGGTTCGACCACAATCTTTGCTGGTGGCGCTGGTGCATCTGCTTCGGACTCAGGATCTTCTGCTGTCACAACCTCCGCCATTGTCTCCGAGATCACCTCTGATGGTTCTACCATTGCGACCACCCTCGGATCAACCACCATTTTTGGTGGCGGTGCTGGCTCAACTGCTACATCTGCCGCCTCTGGTGCATCGTCCAGTGCCGCATCTGGTGCCTCGTCTATCTCTTCGAAAGTTAGCTCCGCTGCCTCCAGTGCGTCGAGCGTTGCATCATCTGTAAGTCTCCTACCCCTATCGGCTATGACACTTGCTGACATTTCTAGGCTGCATCCCGCGCATCATCCGTCGCATCTGAAGCCACAGGTACCTCATCCTCAACTGCTGGTGCTGCCCGCCAAACTGGCTTCGCAGCCATGGCTGGTGTTGCTGGTATCGCCGCTCTCATCCTATAATTGCCTTATCAGTCCCTGCGCATAAATTCTCGACCGAGCAAATCGATTTCCTAATGCATACCTCAATCGGATGGGAAAAGAATGGACAGTGGAATAATGGGTGGTAATATGGTTGGAGTGGTTGATAGTTGCGGATACCCTGACCTTTTTGTTTCTTGATCATATTTGCCCGTATCGGGTCTGAGTACTTTTGTTACTTGCGAGCTTCTGTTTTTATGATATGACGTCATGCATGAAAGAGCAGAGGATTCTTCATATTGGAAGATCTTCGTGGAAAGAATGGTAATGAGATAATGCATATTGCATCTGGGATTGACCAGATGATGGTAGAAAAAAGACATGCCTTCTTGATGTTGTCAGTTGGAGGCATTAGTTCTGAACATTGTTTCCGTTTCGATGGATACGTGGACGATGCTGGTGTCGAGGATGGCTGATGAACGATCAGAGCGATCTGAATGAATAACATCAAACGTATAATTGTTCCCTGTGATGATGATTATTGGTGAAGGAGGTGAACAGGTGTCGTTGACTTGAGGAATGCACACCCTGTCCTCGACGTCTCGGAGTCAGCATCGGCATTGGAGCCTCACAGAACTGAAGAAGTTTCATCCTTACGCTAATTCTTTACCTTCGAACTCAACTCTATTCAAGTACAGGTCCTTGTGAAGATTTTTATTCCTCATGTATTATTTGTCATGACCACCAAATACATTTCCTCTACTTCCTGTGATTATCTCCCAGCACGGAATTTGCGATGCATCATGGTTCTGCTACAGTAGAGCATAAAAACAAGGATGATTGAGAATTACGGAGCGGTCCTTTACCTGCAACCATTTCTCCTTTTAATTCTTGGTGTATCTCTATCTCCATTCGACTCTTATCCAGCATTCTATCTGCGAAAGAGGTAATTTCTGTGCTGGACATGGAGGGAATCGTGGTTTTATTTATGTGCTACCAAATATGTGTGGTGTGTAGGTTTAGAAAGGGTGATGATTTGGAAGGGACCACGTTTATGTTGTATATACATTAAGGTGTCTCTGTGTAGTAAGGGGAAGAGATGCGGGATTTCACATTGACTTTGTAACATTGGTATCAAGGAGGAGATGAAAATTCAAGGTAGGAAGTAGTTTCAAGGCCGTGCCGCAGACAATTTGTCCCCTGCTTGACCGCTGGTGTCCAGATAGCTATTAAACGATTATCCATATCCTCAATAACCAAACTCCTACTCAGCTCAAGAAGTAATATTATACTTCGCGCCAAATTCCTTGACGACCCATTTACAGAAGTCCTCCCACTCGGCATTCCACTCCTTCAAATACCTTGCTTTGAGACCATTTCCACTGACACCAGCTTCGATGTCCGCGATCCAGGATGCATCATCTTGGTCTTCAAAGTTGGAAAACCTCACAGAATTCTGTGCCAAAGCACCCTATCGCCCATCAGTTTTGCTCTCGAGATGAGGAGAAGCGAGGACTCACGAGACCAGCAAGTCCCAAGTTCTGAAATCCTTGAATGGCTTCATAGAAATCATAACTGAGACCCGCATCATCCTGTCCCTCAATAGCAGGATCATCATTCGACAGCGCTGTTGGAACACCATGTGCAATCAGAGCCGGTAGAGGATGTTGAAGAATATTACCGTTCAATCTTAACGCTTCGTTACTCACCAGACAGACTTCTACCATGATATCTTTCTCTTTATATCGATCCATCAGCAAAGGGTGTTTATACAACGAGAACCCATGGCCAATCCGACGAGTACCAAAAATCTCCGCATCGAAAAGATTATCATCCGTTGAATTCCCATCTCCCAACGTCTCACCCGCATGGAAGAAATACGGCATCGTGAGATTCAACTTCTCAGTCTGTTGTTGGAACCAAATAAGTTCCGGAGCGAGATCCGAGAGCGGTCTTCCTAGATCTTCTTGTGAGACGAGATCGTAGCCCGAGAGAAGCTTGGGGAATTTTTGTTTCATGACGAGAGCGCTTTTCATGTCTGATATTATCCTGGAGCGGACTCGGCCTCGGGAGACTGTCCAGATTATGCGGGCGCCCCAGAAGTTCTTGCCGCGAGGGGTGGATTGGAAGGTGGTTAATTCGGCGATGAAGAGATTGTACCAGTAGTCTGGGTCAGGGGAGGCGGTGCTGTCACCTGTTGTTGTTGGTTAGTACTATACATTTCAATGTTCGTCCGGGATCATGATGTGAGATTAACATACCAGTCTTCACAACACCATTATTTCCACCATTTCGAATCTCTACCCATCTCACTCCATCATCTGCCAAGGCCCCGAACAGATCTTGCAAGAATTGTCTGATCAAAGGTTCATAAGTCCAGGTTGTCCCCACCGTACTGAAAATTCCTTGGAACTTTCGCCAAATAGCGTCAACACCCAACTCTTCCTCCTCTGCATCATCAGCTCCCAGCGTGACTTTATCCTGTAACCACGCCAAGAAAGCTGACCTTCCGCCTGGGAAGGTGTCCGCTGCTTGAGCAACGGAGATCTTAGTATTTGGCACATATGCTGGTGTCCAGATACTCGCCGAATTCGTCGGGATGGATGTATTAACGTGCTCAAAAGCCAAGGCTGTCAGATTCCTATTCTTGTCCGTCGAAAGGTCGGTGGCAGCCGAGACCACCATACCATCAGTGTTCAAGATGGTCTGGAATATGATCGCATAAGGAAGCATAGCTGTTAGATGGGCATGCAGCAATGCTCCTTTTGGCATCTTCTTGACGACTTTGAACAAATCCGTGGTACCAATCTTAGGACGTGCTAGGGCGAAAGGTTCACCTGTGAATGATGCCGAGGAATCATTTGCATATGCATCCGGATACATGGCTGGGTTCCATATGTTCTGGATCTCGTAGAGGCGTATTTGAGAGACCAATTTGTCTGCAAGTTTTGCTGTAGGAGATAGGGATTGGCGGAATGCCCAATCTGGTTGTACCAGAAATATGAGTAGGGTATTGCTGGGATTATATTTTAGGATTGCTTACCATTTCGTTGTTTCTTTTCATAGTTGATTAGTTGGGCTTGGGCGGCCTGGTGCTTGAGGACCGAGGTGTCATTGGGATAAGGGACGCCATCCGGATCGACGGCTGCTAAAGTTGATAACACGAGCAAGCTGAAGCTCAAGGCTGATAGAAAGGAATGAAGCAGCATCTTGTCTCCAGCTCAGGAAGAAGAGCTTGGTGTAAAAGATGTAGAATAAGTCCTGCAGACAAGATCCGTGATATATGGCATGAAAGCTCAATGTCTTGCACCATATACGGGCTACTGGACCCGGCTTTCCTGCTCAGAGTGCAGCAAGGGACGGGAGGGAAGTCACTCGACCTACCCTGGTCAGGCAATGTACCGGGCAATAGAGTTCAAGTCTGCAAGAGCAAATCTAAACCTTAATAAGATTGGTAATATGAATGAAATACATGTCCCCGATCTTCGATCTTGCATTGAGAATGATGTGGCGCTGGAGAGCCCGCCTCAGATTCTGTGGTGTTTCTGCCTTTCGAGGCAAGGAGAGCTGCACTCTTATACGATGAGCTCGTGTATTGGCTAGATATTCATCTCGTGGCGGTGTAGATGCAAGAGGCCAAGGTGCATTGCAGTTGTTGGCCAGTGACAAGTTGTAAAGAGGAGGTATTCCCATGTGGCTTCTCGACATTCCGCAAGATAGAATGTGCCCAGACTGAGATGTCCCCAACATAGCTGCAACAGGCTGTCTCAGCAATAGAAACCTAGAGGTTGAATTGCAGTACAAAGATATTGCGAGGATTGGGCACGGAACATGCTCTCCGAAATGGGATATCCTTTGCGGTATGGGGTCGTTGCGGTACAGCGTTGTAGTACAATGCCGAACAGTGCATGGCGGATCTGCGAAGGCGCATTTCCCGTCCATTGTGCCACCACACACAGAGATGCCTAGACCAAGAATATAGTCCGTCGATGAGGGATTTGTCAAATTCTACTCGATTGAAGGAAATGCAGAAGACAAACCTGCAGGTAGAACTTCAGCTCCACATTGTCGTGCTGCCAACGCTGGTTGTATGATGGTCTGGTCTTGAGGACAATTCGCACGCACCAATGCTTCTGGATAACCAATGATGAGAAGCAAATTACAGATCTGCTTTCGGAGCTTCGAATCTTTCCAACTCTTTCTCTGTCCAATCCCACAACTTCTCTGCTAACGCCATATCCTGGCTCTTCCAGCTTCCCTCTCCAGCCATACCGACAGGCGTATAATACTCTCCATTCTTCAGAGCATCTCGTTTGACAGTTCCTGCCCAGAGCTGGTTCTTTGCTCCCACTTCAACAGTATTCAATCCTCCTTTTATCCTATTAATGAAGCCCAGATGTCCACTGAAGACACTGCTGTATAGATTTGTATTCACAGCTCCAGGATGGACAGAGACTGCCATTATCTTTGGATATCGTTTCGCGAGCTCTCTAATAAAAAGAATATTCGCCAGTTTGGATATGCCGTACCGAACCATTGTAGGTGTCCAGCTCATTTCCGACTTCAACTTCTCGAAAGGTATCCCGGATAGATTCGCGAAGACATGGCCAACAGAGCTCACAGCAATAATCCTGACATCTGTTCCTGGTTGTTCTGCAGTCTTCAATAACGTTGGCAACAGCATCTTCGTGAGGAGTGCATGTCCGACATGATTCGTGCCGAATTGTAACTCATACCCCTCCTTCGTTATTCCGGCCGGTGTTGCCATAATCCCAGCGTTCAGGAACAGAATGTCCAGTTTCTTCTCTTTTGCAACGAACTCTTTGGCCGCAGATTCGATAGAGTGGAGGTCGGTGAGATCGCATTGTATAAAAGATATGGGAGCGCTTGGGACGAGGGTTTGTATGTCCGCTATTGTCTTCGTAGCCTTGGGTTCGGAACGTGCGAGGAGGTAGATGGCTTTGGGATTGTGTTTCGAGAGCTGGAGAATCGTCTCTTTCCCGAGACCGACATTACCTATGATATTGTCAGATTGGTCTTTCATCTAGGAGGGGAAGAGTACCTCCTGTGACTATTATCACCTTGCCATCGAGCGAGGGAATGTCAGTGTCTGGGTCGAATCTGAGTCCTCGTCCCAGAGGCTGATCCAGCAGTCCGTAAAGCATTTCGTCGGCTGCAAAGCTCTGCTGTTATGCAGTGGTGGATTTGGTAGAGATAGGCGAGTATCTTATTTAACATTCATGGAGGATCGTGAAGCTGATGATGGCGGTGTTCAGACATCTGGTATTTTGTCTGGTGTGATTGCTGCTTCATGCCGAGGTGTTGAGGTCAAAGTCATTAGCGAGTTCCAGGCCAGGAATCGCAAAGACACCGCTGAAGCCATCATCATGCTTATTACTGCGCATGAAGCTATTTGGTGATTTCACTTTCCTGGTTGCGAAGCGTCGCATTGGGTAGTGGTCTTCTTGGCGTTCTCGGGTCACCATTGTATTCCAGCCAACGAATCATCTTGTCGGCCCTGCTTCATGCAGTCAGCACAGGGCTTCCAAGTGGCCAGCCTTGCATCGTTCACTGTTTGGTACTGCTTGAGCGTGCATGATGTTCTGTTTCTCCAGAGAATGCTGGGATTTTGATCTCTACTTTTAGTGTCTAAAGTACGCTTCACCTGAGTATATTATTATTGCAGGTAAACGGCGCTGCTACGAGAAATTCTATTGTATCGATTGGTATATTCTACATGTGCTCAAGAATGCATTACAACGAAGCCTGCTCATCCTCAACCAGTCTCAAGCACTCTTCCCTCGCCTTGTCATAGACGAATGCGTGAATCCTCAGCCCTTCCTCCTCAATGGCCCTTTTCACCCGCTCTTGCTGCTTCAGCCAGTCGATTTCAGCCAGTACATAAACTTCTTCCAATCTTCGGTGTCTGTGTTCGTCGTCTAGTGGTGACTTTACCTTCGAAAGGTGGGATTCGTTCAGCGTGTGGAGTTTGGTGACATTTCTGCTTCTGTCAGCTATGAAGTATGGAGATGGGAGGAAGAACTACTTATGCCATCCTCCCAAAGCACTTCCATCTCCCTTGTCTATCAACGCACAATCATAATGCCCGCAGACCACGATATGCTTCACCTAAAATAGCCCGTTAGCCTCATCCCCTCGCTTTCTCTCTCGAGCTCGTGTCTTACCTTCAACAAATCCAAACTCCACTCAATAGCACTCTCGGAGCTCAAATCCCCATTACTGACGATATTGCCGAGATTCCTGTGCACGAAGATCTCTTCTCTTGGTACATTGAGGCAGTCTGTCTCCTCCACGGAACTATCACTACATCCTATCCACAGGATCTGCTCTTTTCCCGGATGGATGGGCGAAGAGGGGAGGGAACTGGGAATGAAATCTCGAGGCACTGGGACGGTCTTGTATTGTTCATGTCTCTTAATGAGAGACAGAAAGTCTGGTGTCATTGTTGCGGGCGTGCGGGGTATTCTCGAAGGCATCGTGGACGAAAGATGGGATTCTTCTGTTCACCGAGGAAAAGAAAGACAGAGGTTTAGGTTCAAGTCCTGCAGATTCAACCCGTCACTTTCACCTTCCATGTCCCACCTCCCACGATAATCCTTACCCAACGCAGCACCGCCAGCAGCGAAGTCGCTGCACGTAAACCCAATCTCATCGATTTCAAGCCACATCCCTCAAAGATCACACCACTTCTCTGCACCGTTCCCTACCAGACCCTGCCATATCGCTAAAAGTCACACCACAACCCGCAAAATCAATACCCCGAAACCTTGGGGAAGCAGGGGTCACCAAGGGTGTTTGCAGGGATGGAGATGCGATGCCGGGTCAGGCAGAAGATCTCGGATGGAAGCGGAGGCTGACGAAAGAACCTGGGTCTTCAGCGTGATGACTTGCTTCGAGATGCAGCGTTGACGAATGGGAAGTTGTCAGATCGGACTCGGTTGTCGATGTCGCAGCGTTTTGATGTTCGGGCAACGTGGTTGACACGATGGTCTTGGCGGAAGATGGACGAGCCGGTCCGCGCACAGCCCAAGAGCTCGGAGGAGCAGCATCTTACCTCCTAAAGTTAGTGGCATCCGTGAGAGAGCCGGCGACAAGGTCGTCACATGTTATATACTTTGAGGCATTTTCGAGGACGAAACAATGGGATGGGGCAATGCCGTGCAACGGTTTGGCAGAGTACCGAAGGCATGTTTATGTATAGAGCTTGAGCTGGCAAAGACTGCTCTCGATGTTCTCTGTGCTCCCAGTATCGAGGTGCTCCAGAGAGGACTGTGTCTTATGGACCAGGGATGATGGGCGGATACCTGATGCATTGTTGAATCTACCACAGTACCTTTCGTACATTCAGCGCGCTCGAAGAGATTCGAAGTAGCCCCAGGTGATCAATCCAAGGTCTTATCAACTCCCCAATTCTTGTAAGTACACTCAATCGGCTCAATATTCTTCCTTGAACAGCCCTTCCAGTCCATTTACAGCCCCATCCTACTGTAACAACTTCAATTGCCCAGTAACTTCTCAACAACGCTCGCTAGCGTAGGGTCCACCAAGTACGGTATGACCTCTCGCCGTAACCTCCCTCCCTCCAGCGTCATTGACGAGCTCTGCAACCAGTCCCAAACCAGTAGCTCATGTCTGAAGCATGGCAAACTCAATCATATCTATTTATCTGCAGTACGACCTTCCTCTGACCTTCGTCCTTCCATCTAAGCAACATTGATGGCACAGAGCGCTTGCAGCATGCGTTTGTCGCCTGCCAACATTCTGTGTCGATTCTGACTTGTTAAGATCAGTTATCTTTTAGAGGAAAAGGAGGAGGCTTCTAACCTTTGCTCATACCCAAATCAGTCCTGGCAACTTGGACCAGTATACATTTGTCTTTGGTGGCTGTGTCCAATGCGGACTCGACAAAAAGACTAGGAAACTTTGGGAAGGTTGAGATCGACGGTTTGAACTTGAAGGGAAGGTCGATTGAGAGCGATGCTGAGCAAGCAAGATAATGTTGGCGAAAGCAAAAGCGTGAATGCTTAATCTATGACATTGCACAATTAAAATAGGAGTACTATACCCATTGTAGGACAAGTTGAAATGGTGTGAATTACCACTGAGCTATGAAACTACTTTTACAAATTCATGCCTCTTCCAGACATTACTACTTCTCTACTCGGTTGTGCTGCCCCTGTCCATGCTTTGATACAAGCAATGTCTTTACATCAACAAATTGCGCTTCCACTTCCATGCCATGTAGTCCAAACGACAGTGTATATCTTTACATAGAAGCATTCCAGCTCATGAACTCTCAACAATTATCTACCTCAACATCATTGCCTCCAGCCACATATTCTTCGTCCAAAGCCATCATCAAAAACGTCTCGTCCGTTACGGTCCATGTGCCAGCTAGAAACAGATCGGGAGCGATCGGCTTAGGTTCGACGTTGCATTCGTTCTCTGTAGTCCTGCTTGAACATGTAAAGATCGTCGTCTCCATTCTCCCCGAACTCGACCCTACGTCTTGCCCAGTCAGCTTCTTCAGCCTCTCTGCGAGCCTCCTGCGCCAACGCCTCCTTGTACCTAGGAGAGCGCTTAACACTCTGTTCCTCGTCGTTGCCACTCATGCTGCCAACTGGTATAGCTGCACGAGGAAAGTGCTGAACTTGGAACTCGTGGTTCATGCTGCCAATTGGTACATCTGCATGAGGAGTGTGCCGAACTTCGATCTCGTCGTTCATGCTGCCTCTCATGCTGCCGCTCATGGTGTTCGTATTGTTCCTTGGTACATAACCATACAGTCCACTGTCTTCTGGAATCTCCTCATAAGGCCCCTCGTTGAACATTTGCATATGCATCCATCTTCCCAGAGCAGCGTTACGATCATTTTTATCTTCCCCAGTGATCTTTCTCTTGACTCGATCGAACTTAGACACACCAGGAAACATTCGAGCATCGGCTGCGTCTTGATTTGATTTCGAGTCGGAATATCCTCTCCGTTGCTTGGTATCAGCGCCAGAGTCGCCATTGCCCTCTCGTACGAACCGTGACATGACTTTTCCGTAAGCTCGACCAAGACTAACGCCTTTGTTCCGCGAAGACAATGATTTTCTGTGAGGAGGACTCAAATTTCCAACCCAGTCTTCGGCCTCTCCTGCCCAGTTTGTGTTGTCAGCCATTCTCATATCATGCCCTTGGATGTCCCAGAAACCCATTGACTTTCTACGAACGGATGCTGTGCGGACAGATGCGGTAGATGCAGGGACAGGCTCGCCGGTGCCTTTGCTTGCCATCGACCCTGAGACATGCGAGAAGGTTCTGCTATCATCTCTCTGCATCTCATGGCTGTGTTGATAATGGTCCTTTACTGATGGAAGCGGTGGACCAGTCCAAGAAGGGCTTCTCCTATGGATCGATACCTTAGGTAGGGTTCGTCCGTAATTGGCGTTGCTTTCTTCATATCGCTCGTCGACTTCAACACCGCCATCATCGCCCTTGTGGAGTTGCTCCTCCTGTCGCTCCGCATTCTCACGTGTTTCGCTTTCAACGTCCATCGTCTCGACTTCTCCCTCGTGCCGCTCCTCACTCTCACTACTCCCATTTTGAATACTCATATTCTCAGATGTTTCCTCGTGTTGCTCCTCACTCTCACCAACTCCAGCCTGACCAGATATCAGTTCAACTTCTTCCTCCACGAAGGACCTCGCGGGTTCGTTGAAGCTACAAAGCCCGATGATCATCTCCCTCAATCTCTCTGAATCGGTATCAACGAGTAGGTGCATAAAGGAAGTGCTCAATGGAGTGGTTGGGATTTCAGCGCTGCCGGTTCTCATGCAAAGGGCTTGATGCCATGCGCGACGTGCGATATCGTCGAGGCGCAAGTCGGCAGAGCCTTTGCTGAGGTCTCCTGATTGCGCAGGCATGGTTGCGAAGTGGGTTTGCTCTGGGGTTGGGTGGTTGTGTTCTGGTGTTGACTTCGCATGTAAAGGGTGCGGTTGATGCGACGCGATCTGAAGCGAGTCGCGATGTTTACCAATTCACTTTTGATCCTAAACCGACGTCATCCATCGCCAAAGTAGATCTCGTTTCGCTAATACGGAGTTTCTGATTCAAGAAAGTTTGGGTAAATTGAAGTATGCAGAAGATCGACTATGATTTGTGCTTTTTCTCGGATGGTCGAGACCTTTTGCCTTGTGTCGGGTTTGCCTACATCCTTCAGCACTCCCTCCTTGGTCACAGCAGTCCCATGTGTACCCATCTGCATACGCTGGATCATTCTCGAGCTCGGTTGCTCTTGAATATATGTTTTCGTCATGTTCGGCCCGGATGAATGAGATCCCATCAATCTCTTTTTCTCCCCAATGCCGTATACAGTTTCTGCGCTCGTTGTATGCAGTCTCAAATTCTTCATTGCAGTTCTCGCATGTTGCATATTTTGGAAACAATACAAGGTCTGCTACTTTCGCTTTGCCGACTCTCTGACAGAGTTCGTGATGTGCTCCTGGTCGAATTTCGAAATGTTGGGGCGCAGAAGTGCCTCGAGTCCCGTCCATTTCCCTGAAGCAGGTCCAGAAGGGAGGCCACCAACAGAATCGGTATGGTGTCTGGTGACCATGCACCCATCAACATTGATGGGGTTTTCGCAACATGCCCACATAAAGCCCGATTGATATCGTGGATTGTTTTCATGGCTCTCGTAGCTTCCGTGGCAGTCTTCGTCGTGATCTGCCCACATTTTGGCGTCTTCATTGACAACCTTCGTCCGATCTATATTAAGTTGATGTTAGCAGTCTGGCTGCATTTGTAATAGAAGGATATCATACCTTCGTGCCAGGCACAGATCCCATCCGAATTCGTTGCTCGAATGTAACTCATACCACAATTATCGCAAACATAACATTCAGCACTTGAAGAGGGCCAAGCAGTAGGGCCGTCCCCTTGGCAGCGTTGTCTTCCTTGTCTTGGTTTTCGTCACTGTAATCATTGCCCTGATTCTCGCTGCCCTCAGCTCTCTCCGAAGATTCGCTATCGCTGGAGGAAAATGTGTCTCTTCCTCGGAAGCAGTGTCCGCATGTTTTAGGGCCACGTCCTGGAGAGGCGTGTGAAGCTGGCCTTCCACGAAATCCTCGAGGTCGCATTCAACCTGCACAGGGATATCAGAACGTCCTGCAGTCTTTCGGTCTTGCAGACTCTGATTGACTGAATCAATGTGGTGCTCGAGGTTTGTGATCCGGAAACCCTTTTTGAGGCAGCTGAGGCCTTCCGTGGGCGTAGGCTATTCTCAGAAGAATCGTCATCTCCTGTCAGATCTATGACTTGGCCAGCCATATCGTCGACAACGAGCTGATGCGTGATGAAATAGTGTTTACGATTGGCATCGATAGAAAGGCGACCTGGCGCCTGCAGGGGTGGGCAGACTATCATGTGACGGAAGTGAAAGAAAGACGGTAGATATGTAAATAGCAACTCCAGGAATGGCAGATGCACTTGCTTCTGCAATGCTCCTAGACACTGCGTGGTGCTTGGCCGAAGGTCCAGGAATCTTTGTGGAGTTGTCCATGCTGTGGCTACTCTAGCTTGCCACCATGCCTCTTTCTAAGAAGTGCATCCTGAAGTAGGCACCGTCAACAAGTTGAGCTTTGGCCCGCTTATAATGAATAGACGGTACTGGAATGGAGTGAAGAAGGAATCTGGACCGTTTGTAAACGAAGATGTGATGGAGTTTACGAGGGGGTCGAGGGGGACAAGATGGGGCTCGAGCACGGAAGACCAGGGTTTGGTTACATAAGAATCCCCCCCAACCAATTGCAGCCCGCTCATACCTAGATCCACACTCATGCCAACGCTCGAAAAGGCAAGGGCTTCAACGATGTTCAGCATCTGCAGCTTCCCGTGACCATACCATGAATCGTATAATGGAAGCTTCAATGGGCCATTTTGCAGCGTGATATCCAGATATTCGGGTCGACACGCTTTCCTAGGACCTCAAATAAAGTCATTAGCTTGGCTCGCAAATACAGAGAACGACAACAAAATCCCACTTCTCAGCGTAAAGATCTATTCGACGACCTTGTTTGGACATTCTTTCCGACAGTCTATTTTCTCTGGGAAACCAGGAAAGCCCACCGGCCGACTATCATATATCGGTGAGTAATTGATAGACTCTTCTAGGGGTATTTCTGATGTTATCAGGTATGACTTCGAGGAGTATCGGAAAAGTCTTGAGATGGCAGTTCTTCGCCTCCCTGATAAGCCTGCTTGGGACATGTAGTGCTTGGACACTAGGCACAGACAGTCTTGGGGCGGTATCGAGCGAGAGTCGAATATGCAGTGAGATTGGAGTCGAGTTGTTAAGGAGAGGGGTGGGCATTCCTGTCCGTTTGCCCAGATGGTTCTCAATCCTCTGATCACATGACTACAGGGAAATGCTGCAGACGCTCTTGTGGGAACGACGCTATGTGTTGGGGTCGTTGGTCAGTATCGAACCTTCAAGTGAAACCTTATGCTAATTTTTCTACAGGCATGCAACACAGTGGGATCGGAGGTGGTGGATTTATGCTTGTCCGTGGAACCGATGGACAATATGAATCGATCGGTGGGTGTCCTGATTACGAAATTCTGCATTATGCTGACGCCAGCCAGACTTCCGGGAAACAGCATCCGCCGCTGCGCATCGAGATATGTATAAGGATAATGCATTTGGGAGCATCTGGAGCGGCCTTGCAAGTGGTATACCTGGTGACCTTCGCGGCCTGGAGTATCTTCATGATAATTACGGGGTGAGCTTCTCAATTCGATTAGTCCTTGACATGGCTGATACATAAAGTCATTACCATGGAGAGCTGTCTGTAATCCAGCTGTTCATGTCGCGAGATATGGATTTTCAAGTATTCGTCCACTCCCTTATCACGACGTCGGTGCTGACTTTACCTTAGTCACCGAAGATCTGGTATATTACATGAATGCTGCCATGGCTTTCAATAATGGCACCAATAAGTTTCTCCTTGACGATCCACAATGGGCGATAGACTTTGCGCCGAACGGTATTAATCCATTCGAGCTTCACCCATTGGGTTCAGTGCTGAAGTCAAATAGGCACTCTACTGGGACTCAATGAGACATTGACCAGGAAGCGCTATGCGAAGTACCAAAATCCTCCACGTATGGTACCCATAATCTCTAACACCATGCAGTACTCTCGAAAAGATTGCCGAGCATGGTGCCAAATCATTCTATGAAGGAGAGATTGGTTCGTGCATTCCACTTCTACACACGGCTCTTATTAACTCCCTCAGCAAACAACACAATCGCCGCCATCCAAGCGAGAAATGGAACCATGACACTCCAGGATCTAATGGACTACAAAGTCTCTGTACGTCCTTATGTCAACATCACATACAAGGGCTACAAGCTCTACTCAACCGGTGTCCCTAGTGGCGGTGCTGTCGGCCTCTCCATCCTTAAAATCATGGAAGGCTACAACGTTAGCTCTCTGACGGAAAGCGATGAGCTAGGACTGCGAACTCACAGGTTTGATGAAGCTATGCGATATGCGTACGCTGCACGAAATGAGCTTGGAGATCCAGACTTCTTCAATTACATGGACGGTCTAGAAGCTGAGATGTTGCTGGAGGAGACTGCTGTGAAGATCAGAGCCAAGATTCTTGATGATCGAACGAAGAATGTGTCGGACTACAGGCCTAATCCAAAGTCAGTAGAACCGCAGTATTTTCTGCCAGATAATGGTGGAACGAGTCATATTGTTGCTACAGATGCGTCTGGGTTGTCGATCTCCTCGACTTCGACTGTAAACCTTCTCTTCGGTTCCCAGCTTGTCGTCCCTGAGACTGGTGAGACACTTCCGACTCTCCTTACCGGCTCTTGGATATGGTTCAATGAACGATTTTTGCTGATGATGCACAGGAGTAATCATGAACAACGAAATGAACGATTTCTCAATCCCTGGTGTCCCCAATGCGTTCGGATTTGTTCCATCACCAATCAACTACATTGCCCCAGGAAAACGGCCCCTATCGTCCATCACACCCATCATGGTCGAACATCCTAATGGCACGCTTTATCTCACAATCGGCGCAGCTGGTGGTTCTCGGATCATCACTTCGACCGCACAGTCTATCTGGCATATCCTGGATCATGAGATGACTCTCCCCCAAGCACTTGCAGAACCTCGCCTCCATGACCAACTTATCCCAGCATACACCACCTTTGAACACGGATTCGACAAACATATAATTCAAAGCATGAAAGAGAAGGGACACAATATCAGCTGGGCTGGGTTGCATAATAGTGCTGTGCAGGGTGTGAGGAGGTTGTGGAATGGGACATTTGAGGCGGGGAGTGAACCTAGACAGCTTAACAGTGGGGGACTTGCTGTATGAGCAACACTGTGATGTGTCTCAGTGGTGAGCTTGAAAGAATGACGGATTGATGTATGATGTTGTAATGCTAGAAATAGACTTTATTTCAACCACTTTACCGCATTGGGACAAGATGCAAGTGCTGGAAAAGTCCGAATTCTGAAAGATTCCGAGCTTCAGCGACCCCAAACCTAGCAAGGTGATTTTGTTCATTGATTCTTCAAAATTTCACATCCTCCCTCGGAGAAGAAATTCTTTAACCCGCGTACTTCTTTTTGGTTTCCTAAATTTATCTTCTTGGAATCAACAGCAGATGCTGCGGGTCTTTCCTGTATCTTGGTTGGCTCCCTCGTGTAGAGATAAACAGTTCTATTTGTATCGCCCAGCTCGACAATTCTATCACTGCAAGATGACAGTGTCAACTATCCATGACTCAAGCGCCATGATGACAGCTGGCAATGATCACGACAGTGTTCCTCCCTGGAATTTATGTTGCTTTTAAGTCCAGACCGCTGCCACGTTATCGTTTGCTTCGTCTGCTGACATGAGTCAAGACATCATTCAGGGTGTCCATATTCATCCGGTCGTCATCCGATTCGCCCTCAACCTCACCGCATTATCAGAACGTCAAGTCTCCTCGAAAGTCTGGATCTACCGGGCTGTAACCATCCTTTTGACCTTACTCACCGTGTTGGTCTGGTGTGACTCTGGCAAGAGCGTAAGTACAAGGAAGCAGTCATTCAAGAAGAGACTGGCGATAAGCTGAGCGACGAGTAAATAGAGACCAACGATGCATATTTTGATGTCGCCTCCGCGCCAATAATACCGGAACCTTCGAAGCCCAGGATGATCTTCCAGGACTACGGAAAGCCTCGAGTAAGAGCAAGTTGACAGTAAACAGAATAAGAATCTGCAATATGAAACGAGTAAAAAGATATAAGAATAAGCTATAAGTATGTGATATGACTACATGCAACAATGATCACAGGAATGTCCTTGGGCTTGTTGCACATTTAAGATTGAGTTGATGCACGTGATTCATGGCTTCTCTGTTTCGTGGTTAGCCTAGGGAGGTCAAGGTATGAAGAAATGCCTTGTAAAAGCGTATTCCGTTTCTATATCTATATCTATATCTATGCTAGCAGGATTAAGCACTCTCTGCGCAAAGCAAAAATACCTCGCGTCGTTACCGAAACACCAAAGCTAGACTGACCTCTTATCACTTGTCTACTTCCCGATCTCCAAACTCCTCTTACTACTAGCAATGACCGCCCTCCCAAACGCCCATCTCGCCCTATCCTCCTCCAACACTAATAACCCATCAATAGTCGTTCCTTTAGGACTACTGAATTTCTCCCTCAGCACAGCTGGATGCTCTCCATTTTCCAGCAACGTCGCAAGACTAAACAGCGCTTGCGTCAATATCTTCTTCGCATCTGCTCTTTTCAGCCCTTGCGACACAGCGCCGTCGAGCATACCATCGAATACTACAGAGAGGAGTGCACCGGATGCACCAGCCATGACGCCTGCTACGTCGTAGAGGGTGGGGTCGACAGGGTGGATTTTCCCGCAGGATTGGAAAATCCAGTCAGTGATTTCGTTGTAGGATTGTGGCATGTCTTCCGAGGCTTCGATGACTGTCATGGAGGCGCCGTATTCGGCTGCTATATTCATCATCGCTCGCTTGATGTATAGCCTCTCACTCTTCACCAATGACTGGTCTTGAAGGATCGCAGCTTCGAGCTTGTGTATAGGAGATCCAACCAGGACACTGATGACCAACTTCCCTGTGAGAGCATCCCGAACTCCCTCATTGCGGAGCACTTTGTCAATCATGTAAGGCTTGAAACCGAAAAGCACAATATCAGCGTCTTTCATGGCTTTTACATTATCCCCTCGAATCACTTCTAGTTGTTCACCGAATCGTGACTGGAGAGCTGCGGCCGAGGACTCAGATTGCACGGTTGCAATGAAGCGAGAGATCCTAGGCTTGTCTCCTTCTTTAGAAGCGGCACAGGACGAGAGAACGCCTGACAGGATGGCTGAGGCCATTGTTCCTTGGTCATGTTAGCTTGTGTCCAGTTGCAAGATTTGAAATCAAGTATTTTGAGAGCTGGGGCGTGGGGATGCAAGGGAGGTCAATACCACAGCCAATGATGGCTAGCGTCTTGCCAACCATGCTGGAAGTGCTCCCATTTGTTGCCATTGGATGAGAGTGAACGAGAGAGGTATTTCGATGGGTGGGAGAGGAGGGTGCACGTGTTGGCTGTGCAGCCTGCGATCTTGGCAATGAGATGACTGGCTTGACTCTGCCGATGATAAGAACCTTCAGTGAGAGGAATGAGTGTGAGTGGTGATGCTCAGGGTTGTCAAGGGATCGCAATCACGAGGTATAGAAGCAGCATCAAAGTCTAAACGAAGGGTGGGCGAAAGCCGATTTGTACGAGAGCCGGCTCGATGTTTTGGGCCGAAGCCGGCACTCGCTGACACATCAGCCCGGAGCCAACGTCAATATTTCGCTTCAACGCCATGAGATGTTGCCAAACATTGATTCTTCTCAACATCATATCGTGGACGACATCTTGGAAGGACATCCAGACCGCCAACTTCTCACCCTTGGTCTAGAATTTGATGACAGGCCATAAATAGGCCGACAAGGCTGAATTGTGAACAATGCGTGCCCTTTCAGGAGGCCGCGTTTCCTCTATTGGACCTGTCACGTTTCAAGTTCGACCTAGGCCCGTCTATATTACGCGGACATATAGATTCTCTGCTGGATTCTGCTGGCTTTCTTACTGTACGGTGTATGGTACCACGTCGTTTCTTGACAACTCTTTACATCATTCATATCACATCATCCCGCATGTCCAATTCCGAGGAAAGTTCATCATAACTCCAAGCGCAATGAACAACGCGTACGTTCACACTCATCATCCAGGAACCACCCTGGATCTCTTGATATGCCGTTGAGGATCGTCTTGCTCCGTGCAGGATACGTCGATCAGTCAAGATTCTGCCCCGTTCCTCCTTTTTGGGATGAAAGTCAAGATTAAGGATTGCTCACGTCAAAGCCGGCAAACATCCTCCAACCACTCATAGCAACTCCCAAGCCAGACTCCGCCCCGCCGAGGGGTCGATTGAGATGACTTCTTATGCGCGAAACCCTGTCTTTAGCTGGCCCGCTGGCATGGTGGGCTCAATTTTGTTTATGGATGTCGCTGGCGCCTCGCTACTCGGGAATTTCCCGACTAAACAATGCGAGCCAGAACACTTTGGCTCATATTGACCAATTACGGATGGGCATGGGTGGAGCTATGCCTGAAGTCCACGAACTACACACCCCCTTGGCCAACACAGAGAGCCATGCCAATTGTCATTATTTCCCAGAGCAATGCCATGTCAATCCACACAGGCTGGTAAGATTGAGTCAGGTAGGTGGTGGAGAGGTGGATGTCGTATAAGTATTCCATGAAGTCTTCCTTTCCTGCATCCAGAAGCTCTGGGTGTAGTTTATTCTATCGTCAAGTTTCTTCATTTCGCAGTTATATATTCGAGTGATTAATTCAAGATGATTTTCTCACTGCCACGATCGCTGGCGGTCATCACTGCATCAATTGCTGTTTCCAATGCTCTACCTCATCCAGTACCTGCACCACAATCGTTCCCTCGCACAACACCCAATTGGCACCAACTTTCAGCACTCTCTTCCTCACATACACTCCAATCCCGTACAACACAGATCGAGTATGTCTCATACGCTGTTGCTGGTATCAATCAACTCATGACCTGGTATGATGCAGCCACTGGTCTCTGGTCCGGAAACTGGTGGCCTTCAGCAAATGTTGTCACTATGTTAGCAGACTTTCAAGCATCCCACCCATCCTATGCAACCGGAATTACCTCAACCGTCTTTGAAACCACATTAACCAACGCTCCGAAAATGTTCTCTGGATTTTTGAACGGGTTCTACGATGATGAGCTGTGGTGGGTGTTGGCGTGGATTCAGGTGTATGATGTTACGGGCATAGAGACATATCTTGATACCGCTGCTACCATTTTCGAGGATGCAAAGAGTGCTTGGGGAACCTCTCCATGCGGCGGACTTTGGTAAATCCTTCTCTACACCTCATCTACCATCGCCTTACTAATCGTTTTATCAGGTGGGACAAAGCACATACCGGTGTTGGCGCTGTGGAGAACGAATTGTACTTGACAGCAGCCGCGAAGCTCGCCAACCGCCGTCCTTCCAATCCTTCTCAGGGATACTACTTTGACGAAGCCCAAAAAGCCTACACGTGGTTTGTCAACTCTGGCCTCATCAACAGCGGTAACACTATCAACAACGGCCTCGTCCTCTCCACCTGCCAAAATGATGGCAACCTTGTCTTCAGTTACAACCAGGGCATTCTCCTCTCCGGCCTGGCAGAACTCACATGGTCCACTGGTGACTCCACCTACAATGAACTCGCCAACACAATAGCCACGGCCGCTATCGCCGCGATGACAGACGATGAGGGTGTATTGCATGAGCCATGCGAAGCTACCGGTTGTAATGGGGACGAGGAACAATTCAAGGGTATATTTAATCGAAACATTGCTTTCCTGGTAAACAGAGCGACGGTCTTGCCAGATGCAACCAGGACGCTATTTGTTAATTTCCTGGAGACGAACGCGAATTCTATTTGGGCTGATGATCAAGCGGAGAATCAATTGGGACTTGTTTGGAGTGGGCCGAGTGGTACGGCGACAGTGCAGACGCAATCGAGTGCGTTAGATGCTATTGTCGGTGCTGCGGCTGTTTCGTGAGGCTGAGTGGGTGGGAGGTTTGGGGTTGAGTGACTGTGGGGCTTCGAGTGCGGGGAAGTTTTGAGGCTGATATTTTTGTTTGGAGTTTCGTTGTGTTACTTTGATACCCTTTGCCATAATTGGTAATGTTTTTTCCTTGTTTTGTTTGGAAGACGAATAGAGTGGACATGGTGTTCAATTTAAAAACCAGTGGTCAGGAGAAGAAGTGGACAAGAATTTATACCTAGAATTGTAGAGAGAAGATAGAAAAGCCTGTTGTAGATAGATCACACACATCTCGGATGTCGACATAAAGTATTCCATAGAACTCCGGATTGATGTTTATAGAAACATTGTTCCATCCCTTGCACTCTCATTCGGTTCTCCTATAAGGATTGAAACTATCTCAGAACCCGAAGAATATCCTGAATGACATGCAATAATGGAAGTATTTGGGACCAACGGCACTCGAGACATTGTAGCAAGATTTGATTTCACATTCTGCACATGACTGATGAACCTGCCAGATTTTCCAAGGTTCTCAAGTTAGTAGGTATCCGTTCATCAAATGGACTACATTGGCCGACCCGTGTTCGTTTTTGTCTTTCCTCTGATGGATTGAGGTCTCTACTGAGGTTAGCGCTGGCCACCACTAGCATTTTCTCCACATCAGCTTCTCCCTGTGTTTCACGACCTCTCGTCGTTGCTTTCCTCTACTCGAATACTTTCTGCCGATTCAAACTTCCGATAGAGACTTGGGTCTATAGGAAGACGGTTTGAGATGAGCCAAATATACATTCCTATACCATTTCATAAATTAAACTTTATGTATTCGCGTCAATATGCTTTGGAGCATGGTGCTATAGCACCAACCATACAGCTGCAACCAATCCCGCACCAATCCATAATCTCAGTCCTGATTGTTCACTCAAGCTTTCCGTCGTCTGCAAGATGGGGATATACATGTTCTTCCTTGCCACATACCCTTCTGCAATCTCTCTCAAACGGTCATCCAAGAACTCCTTCAGACCCATCGCTTCCGCATCCGAAGTCACAACTGGAACCCAATTGATACCAACAGTCATACTCCCACTTTTCACGGAGACCATCGAGACACAGTGCGGATCACCATACGTACATAACGCCGAAGAAAACGACATGCTCTCAAATGTCGCTTTTTGTCCTCCTTTCTCACTGAGACCACCATCAAAAACTCCGATATTCGTCACTTCATAAGCATGCTCCCTCTTCGTTCCCAGTCGTCCTAAGAAATAACCACGGAGATCTGACACCCAGCCGAGCATATTGACAGCTTGATTCTTGATCTCTTTCGTTCCTTCAGTCAGGACAACTTTCGTCTTCCTAGCACTTTCCCAGAGAAGCTCCTCGTCCTCTTGCTCCACGGATGGGTCGGATGAAGAGAGACATGAGATGTGACCTGCAGGAGTTTTTGCTTCGGACGAGTAATTAGGATTACAAAGTGATACATAACACCCCATCGTTCTATCTGAATGTCCAGTAAATTTCCTTAGCGAGAAAGGAATAGTACAGGTGAATCGCTTGTATGCTGGCTCATGAAGTCTTGCCAGATACCTCGCAACAAGAACAGCGACTAAACATGTGAGCGTTGTTTCCTGTTCTCTACATTTAGAAACTAGGTTCTGAACTGTGGAGGTGGGGAAGGTGATTGTGGAAAGTTTACAGACTGGTGGTCTCTCCGGAGGCGAGGACTGAATAGGAGGTCCAGTCCAGGAGATGGAGGAGGTAGGGGCGTAGATGAATGCTGCGAAGATCGATTTCAAGACGTACCAAGGCGTAACTGGGAGTTTGGTTGATTCTTCTAGAGCTGGTACTAAATTTATCCTCGGTACAGGAATGATACTGTCGGCATTGATGGATCTGGGGTTCTCGATGAGGTGGTTGAGAGCAGAGAGGTAAGTGAGGTGAAAAGCTCCCCCTGATAGACCATCACCAATCGCATGGTGGTAATAGAATGCGAGTGTGAAGGTCGTCTCTACTGGTTTGGCCGAAACCACAACGTTGACTCTCCATAATGGCAACTCTGGGTCTCGGTCCATGCGTGCTCGATGTCCTTCGGTGATCCAATCGTCATGTGATTTTGAGTCTTTATGCTCAATGACCTTGACCACTTTCCGGAAATCAATTGATGGTAGACGGATCCATTTTGGTTCTTTCAAGCCATCGTCCTCAATTTTGACACCGAGAATGGGTTGTGCTCTAAGGTTCTCGGCCAGGGCAGAGTAGATGATTGGGATGAGGCCATGAATTGCTACGAATGAGTCGGGAAGGGTGTATGTGGCTGAGACTTGGATGTTGTTGTAGAAACTGAGGTGATTTCTGATGATGTTGAAACGTTCCATGTTGCCTACAATTATTATCAGTGCAGATGTCGTTTAGTGGTGGGTTGTTAATATTACCTGTTGGCCTTAAAGGCACATCTTCACCTATTGTTCCTGCCATCTTCGAAATATATCGATATCTTGAGGGGAAAGAGCAAAATGAACGAGTGGTATACCGAACATCCTTAACTTATGAAGCTGGTGATAACATGTTCCGCTTATCACGGTCTTCCCAGCTTGCCTGCCAGCGGCGGCTTCCTTGCAGAGCCCCTTTCTTTCGCCGAAATTCGTTTTCCGGGCCGGCCGGCATGGCCTCCTTGCTGAGCTGTTGGCACTAACATTTCTGTGTAGTTGAAACGTGTGGGGAGAATCAAGAGACCCGAAATTGCTGGAGACGTGGCTCGGTGGACTGGTGCCTCCTGAGCGCATGCCGCTTCCCGTTTAAGGTTAGCGGCATTTGGAACACGCTTGATGTTTGTTCTGGAGCTCCCCTCTCTTCTTTCACACATTGAACATGAGGATATACTCCACCATGCTGCATATCGAAGCAGAATTCGAACGCAGAAGCAGCGCGCTACCCTCGCTCGCTATTCATCCTAGTCTAGACGCTCAGGTGGCTGGCATACCTCCTTCAACGACCAATCGCTTTCAGGCTAACCTTGACTGCTCTCGTCTCCAAGAATCCCTAAATATCATCCCACATATGGAACATAAAAAGACGCACCTGGAATTCGCTCTCCATACGGATCAAAGCTCATCTGCATCCCGTGAGGACCATGTGAATGGTAAAGTTATCCTGCCTTACTCCAGATTCGGAAGGAGACATTCCTGCTTCACTTCTCACGCTTTCGGACATCGCAGCCCTATTGTAAGTGCAGTATTGGTTGCACAAATACTTCCTCATGTTGTTCTCGTGTATCACAAACTTTCAACATAATCTTGATTCGTTGAACCAGTTTGCCTTTCATCGCGTCCACTCCCATCCATCAGGTCAATCAATGGTGCTGAGTCTGATATTACCAAGCCTTGTCTGGGGTTTCCTCTCCCTCCCCTTTCCTCCCCGATGCGTCCAGATTCTTATTTCGAATTCGCATTCATTCCTTTCAGGTAAGGCGTATCTTTGCTCACGATCTGGTATCTATGTTCGTTATGTCTGCAGGGTCACTTTGCGGGGAAGCTGCAGAGTTGGCTGCAGCCCCGCATTCGAGAGCGCCAAATACCCACGTCGATGCTGGGTAGCATCTTGTATATAGTTGATGACTTCGCGAGTGCAATCTACTCCGCCCACCAAGCCCCTCTGCTGGGTAACTATTCTAACAGACAATTGGCTATTCTCTACTGGAATTTGGAACTTTTCGCCATTGACGATCCACACGTCAAGATGGAAACGACAAGCAGTACCAATGGTGTCAGGGAACGAAAAGCTGTAGATGAAGAGATCAACGAGGATATGGGGCCCCACCTCCACCAGTTCAAATCAGCTGGAGCAATGACAATTTCTCCAGAACTCTTCGAGAAGGTAATCCAAGTCTCTACATCGTCGCCCAGCGAGGCACGGAAGCTAACAAAATGCCTAGCTATACCTCACTCCAAAGACTGTGTCAACTGGGGACTTCCGAAAACGATTCGCGAATCCCACGCCATTAGGTCTTATGGGGTGAGATTTCCTTTACGACCTGCTGACACCTCAAGCTGACAATCATGTCTCAGATTCGTCATCTCAGCCTTGACATATGCGATGATCATGATGGGATGGGGTGGTTCGACGACTCTCGTTGGTGTCGCGTACGTACCTTGTGTCACCTTAGTCAAAGTCATGCTAACGTCTGCATAGTGGAATGTTCTACTTCACCGGCCCAATCCTTCTCCTCCTCGCCTTGATATTCGAATGGGTAATGGGTAACTTCTTCTCTATGCTCGTGATGGGCATGTTCGCTGTCTTCTGGTTGTCTTTTGCCGTTCTCCAAACTCCATCCTGGGGCATCGCAGCATCATACTCCGCCACAGGTAACGCAGCAGAAGGAGCTGCAAGCGTAGGTTACAATGCCGCTATAGCACTTTATTTGCTGGTCTGGGGATTTTGGCTGTTTACAACGTTTGTGTTTACGCTGAAAACGAACACGGTCTTTGCGTTGATCTTTTTGTGTGCCTTCATTAGCAGTTTTATATTTTCAGGGGCGTATTGGAAGGTCAGCACTGGAGATTATGTGACGGCAATGAGGTTGCAAAAGGTGAGTGAGGATGACTTCATCTCTTTTCATCTCAGTGTCTAGGATGTCGACGGGGGAGACGAAGATTGATTGTAGATGCTACAGCTGGGAATCAAGGCTAACTTTCCTAGGCTGGAGGAGCAATATTCTTCATCCTGGCTCTGCTGGGCTACTACATCACCGTTGTGATGATTGCTGCCGAAATGCGGATGACCATCAAGCTGCCTGTTGGCGATTTATCTCATTTCTGGCCAGACCCTGACAAAGAGCTAGCCGACATGGAAAAAGGCGAATGAATGATCTAGCTCACACTCATTGTCAGTCTCTCCGTGGGTACGGCACACTTATTTCTTGAGAATAATCTGGAAACCTGGAAGTGTATGCTGGAGTTTATGGAACTTTTCAAGGATCACATTTTTGTCATCTCGAGATAATGCACATGATACAACCCTACTACTCATCTCAGAACCCTTCATTCCTCAACATGTCGTTGCCTCTATTCCATAAATCCTTCTCTACTCGCAGCATAACGGTGCAACGTAAGTAGGTCTCAAGGACTCACATCCAGGAAGCACTTTAAGAGGTAGATCATCGCTGTGTTAGCCTTTTCGATTGCTGTTCATGCTTCCACTTCTTGATAGTTTTACCAAATCCTCCGACTCCTTGTTCCCTGAACAGAAAGTCCAAAGGGGTATCCCGATTCCCAAACTTGTCCAGATCCACCATAGGAACAAGACTCGGTCGACCATGTGCACACTGAAACGGAAACATGCAATCCGCCAGCTTCTTTACCAATCTCTCGCACTGAGCCCGACTTAGCACATCATTGAACATAATAGCACCTCTGCAAGCCCTCGAATCGAGCATATCTAGTATCCCTTGTGGGCAAGTTTGAGTGCGCTGGAGCCATGTTTGCTGAGTGAGTTCACCATTGTGAGGAGCTGTCTTTCCCGATTCGTGAGCTTTCCATGCCTCTCTGCGAATGAGCTCTATCAATAAGCGTGGCTCCTGCTTGCATCTTTCAATGATACCAGGTGGAAGAGATCGAATCGAGAGACGGTAGCACGGGTTTGCGGTGGTGATATTGGAGCGTGATGTTTCCGAAGCCAGATCATAGAGAATTCCCCAATTAGCAAAAAATGGTATTTGTGCTTTCAGAACCCGAACTTCTCTCAGCGACACCTCGAATTCAATAGGGCTATTCAATATTGTTGAGAGGATTGGGCATTTTGAAGTGTCATCTGTGGAAACAGTGCACAGCTCTTCCATCAGTGCTTCGATACGGATCCGTTCATCAGCAGCATGTTGGTCAACAAGAAGCAGAACGCTATCGTTATGACAACTGATTGAAGAACTAGTGTTTGTTTGGACCTTGATGAGAATGAATTTGCCATCAACCTGAGAGATGACTTCTGCATCCTTCAGAGCAGATTTCGATATTCGGCCACTAACGCCAGCAGAAGACTCCTTGAACGCACGATCAATATCAGCCTGAGAGCAATGATGGTGACGCCCATGAAGGATGCTTTGAGTATGCTCCTCGGGTCCTTCCAGCGAAACTTGAGGTATGGTTTCTTCCACCGAGGTGAACACAGGGTTGTCCCAACCTTGAAGCATGTTGTTGACCCATGTATTTGGCTTCTCAGCAATGGACTCCGTCCTGGCCACCACAATGTCCTGGCCCGATAATGTTGCCCTAGCTGAAAGTCGCCGTGTGCCAGATATCTCATTGAGGCCAGGAATTGACAAGCCTGTTCGTCGATTCACTAGAGATCTAACCTTGGTAGCTGGATTCAACCATTCGACCCAGTCATCCTCAATCTCGGTCGCTGTTGGAGTCATGATTAGCGTGTGAGCAGATTTTGGAGTATCTGTGGAGCGAGATCTTGTGGACCTAAGATCAGCTGTGGTATTCGTCATATCTTGAGTTTTGACAATAGACATCTTGCCCGATTTCGAGCGAGGCGCTGTTGGGATCACATCGGTGAATGGCTGACGCATGAGTTTGCCATTTTTGGCTATCAAGGGCGTTGAAGGTCTCGACGTGGCCAAATTAGCAGCAGTGAGTTGTTGATTCGTTCCACGAAAAGGCGGTGCCGAGGACGGTCGACCAATTGAGCATCCATCTTCAGCTTCGGGCCTTAGAAACTGCTTTGGGCCCAGAGTAGTTGTAGCAGTACCAGACTTAATCTTCGACCAGCCATCGAAGGTGGAATCTGGCTTTATCACAGATCGCCGAAAGGATGGCAGCTTAACATTGGTTCCGAGCGGGTCGATAATTGATCTTGGTTTTTTCATTGCCGATTTCCTCGCAGACGGAGATGTTGGTCTCTTGGGGCTCATATCCTCTTTTGGCTGACCTAACCCTTGCTCTGGCAAGCTCGACTTTATTTGATTGCCGTCCTTCCCCTTCGGACGCTGACTGCGAACACCTTTCGGGCGGAAATGATGCAGCGTTAAGAACTGCGTTATCATTACTTGCAACAGCTCGATCATTGTGTTAGTTTTGCTTCCTGTATCATCCAGAAAGCCATCTGGATTCATCCATCCCGGGATACCCGGCGTATTGACGTGCTGAATGTTGATGAAGAACATCGGCCATCTATCCACGCCTTTCTTCCCTCCCTTCAATTCTTTATTGGTGTACCCGTCGCCTTTGAAGCGTTGGTCCTTCGCTCTTCTGGCACGCTCTACATCATCAAGATGGGAAGTTTCCTCTTCATTTCCGAATGTGGAGTTCATGAAAAGTCGATTGATCTCATCATGGAGCATAGTATGGCCTTCAACTGGATTCAACGGATGAACACCCAGCGAGATGAATTGAACGTGCTTGACTGCGCTTGGTTCGAGAGATATGGTACCTCGGATGTCCAGTGCTGGCGTTGTTATACCTACAGGGACCCATGAAGTCTTCTCATCTGGGGAGATAAAGAGAGCCTGCGTAAGAATGCTACACACTTGAGAGACGTCCATCTCATGCGTACCGGATACATCGGGTTGTACCGGAGGCCGAATTGCAATTTTCTGGTTAGTTCCCACTTCTCGAAGAGCGATTGCTACATAGTTCGGCCATGAAAGGAGAAGCGTGACTACAACTCGTTTCAACTCCTCCCACTCTTTGTTGCTTCCTCGCTTCTCAGCTACAAGCGCTCTTTGTTTTACACGAACGGGCATGTTCCCAAACAAATCGCGAACCGTGACCTTGGTTCCATGATTTGAGTTTGAGAGATGATGCTGAGGCGGAGCGGGCGTTTGACGTGATGCAACCTCTGATTTGTGCATGGTTATCTTGTTATGAGACCGATGCAAGTGGTGATGGGAAGTGATTGACACCAAAGCCATTGCTGAAAGGGAAACTAGAAAGGTCCCTTGGCCGCCATGAACTGGAGTCTTGCTATTCAGCTTGGATGAATCTACCAGTGTCAGCCATGCCACCAAAAACAGTGAAGGGTCACTGACGATATAATTTCCCAAGACCTCCGTTCTCCCCGAATTCGGAAGGCTGGATTCCAGATCCATCGTCCTCGACAACGCATCCTCCTCGATTATAATCGATGCTGATCTCAATCTTCGTTGAACCGGCATCTAAGGAATTTTTGACCAGCTCGCAAGCAACTCCATTCAAACTCGTGATGGTGATTGAAGATTTGATCTGAGCAATGACTTCCGGTGGCAAAGGTTGGATGGACATCTTGGTAGGTCGTATGACCCTTTAAGGCAACTGAGACGTCGTCGCTGGCAACGTGGCGACGAGGACAGCTACAACAGGCTGAAAAGCACCTTCCCACCCTGAAAAGCACCACGTGTAAAGCATGTCGGCTGCTAGAGAGCTGAATGTTCAAAATCCAGCGTGATTTTCTAGCCACGTCGAGGTATCGAATCCACGTTACATGTGGTATATAAGGAAACTCGCTGGCATGCAGTGACGTTCTTGATGAGCTTTCGAACTAAGGTAGAACCACAGGAGATGAGTGACACGTGACTGCGCTAACCACTCCTAGCCTTTCGTGACTTTGGGCTCTGACGAGGCTGCCGTGTGGAAATGGAAATAGAACATCGCAACTTCCACCTCATCACAACGTGAACTACGTCAGGCTTTTCAAGCACATTCGTTTGACCGTTATTTTAACTTCTCGAGACGTTGATGTGCTTCTTCGTTCATTATTCTTTTGTCCCGGACTAGCCGCAGCATCTCATTGTTCGATCTATCCTCCTTCACAATGGCTACTACAGAGACAGCACAACTACATGGTACGAGTCCACATTCTACCATATCACGATCGCGCGGCTCCTTCGCACCCTTCGTCAAAGCTGATAAAGGGCTCGAATCCGAGCTCCTCTCCGTGCAACAACCTATCCCCAAGAAACTGACAGAGATGCCAGACCGTACCGATCGACCAGGCCGCCGCCGCCCTTTCTCGACATGGATGAAGAAACTTGCCAACTTCAAAGGTGGCTCGTCTGCAGAGGGAGGACCTGCCAGTACGAAGCGGAATACATATCAGTTGAAGACAAGTGGGAAGAAGCAATCACCATCGAAGAACAACAACCCGTACCCCGAATCCGGCCATCTCAACGGCAGTAATACCGCACCGAGTGGACATCGATCATTCTCGACCGTACCGACGGGTACCTCGATGAGTACGACCTCTTTGGACCGGAGCAGACGTTCTTTCCGATCCTCCGTGGATGGTCTTCCTCCACCGACTATTGGCAACAAGTCGATGGCAGCTACGACGTCCACAGACCACGAAGCTTCACATTCGGATGCGGCACCTTCTCACGCACCATCATCCGGACAAGGAACAAGTGCTACAGCTGGATGTGGGGTCAGTTCAGGCAGAGGCGCGGACAGCACATTCTCTTCACCGGCACACTCCGTACGATCCCTCACAACGACACTCACCACAATCCAGTCAGTGGCTCCAAATGCACCGACTGGAACGAATCCTACTTCAAACACGAACAATGCGCCAAGTATACATTTCGTACATCAATTTCCTACGTCACCTCCTCCGAGTGCATTACCAGCACATCTTGCACCTGTAGCGAGTGGCGGACATCCTTCTACCTACAATACCGCGACTGCGAACAACCTTCTTACTGACAATGCTTCGATCCTTACACTCGCGTCCTCGTCGAAGAGAAGGAGAAGGAGGTCTATGGATACTGATGCTTCAGTCCGCGCGCTAGCACCATCTTCTTTGTTTGGCGGTAGTCGGGAAAGTCTGCCACTGAGCGTCTTGAGTGCCAACATTGATCCAAGTGGTCCGCCACACCAGACTCGCCCAAGCGTTGGGGGCCTCAACGAAAGAGCTAGTATCTACTCTGCCACAGGAGTTGCTCCAGCGCTGCCAAGCGAACGGAATAGCTATTATGCCGGGAAGCAGTCCATGGCGGCAGATGGTAGCAGCATTAAGAGTGGCTTACTCGGTCATGGACGGAATGATAGTGTAAGTGGAAGTATTGGAGGTGTACCAGTACCTGGAAGTCCTTTGGCCAGTCCACGAGACATGATAGCGCAGGCGGGAAAGCTGAGCCGCACGAACTCAGCTTGGGGAGAGGGTGGCGAGGGCGAGAAGGTCGATTCAGTTGATGCAGATGTGGAAGTCGAGGAGCCAAAAGAGAATGAAAAGGCACGATCCTAGAGGCGAAGAGAGACTTTAAAAACGCATCTCGGGGCTAAATTTGGCGTTATTTTACACTCGATGTTGGGAGCAGGCTTGCATGGGCATCAGGAGGCAGGACAGGCGCAGGATTGATGGTGAGAGTAGGTTAAGATACCCAATACTAATATGCATTGCATTATGATTGCTGCCACGCTGCCAGACTGGGATCAATTCAGTGAACCATGAATGTTGGATTTGGAACGCGTGTGTCCGAGGACCTTTGAGTTTGTCTAGGACGAAAGCTTCAAGAGGAGGTAGGGAAACTGGAATCTTGATGTTAACAGCTCCGCCAATCAGAACAGAAATCGAGTATCCGAGCACAATAGACTTCAAGAGTACCTGACCGCACGCTCTTAAACTCCACGATCCCTCTCTCAAGTTCTCAACGTTTAGGTTCATGCCTCGGTTTCCAAGCAACACCATTGGCCTTCTACCTTTTCCCGTAGGAAGACGCTGATATTTCATCACAGGCGAACATGGTGACAATCCAAAAAATTTACATTGGGACATCTAATCCAACATACCCGGTCGCCCCGGTGGCGGACGGAACTCGTATAGCATTGATGGCGGCCGACAGGTGATTGTTTTGCTACAGGATTTGATATGATGTTGAAGGATTACTCACAGTAATCATGAAGCCATAGCACTGGTTTCGCTTCCTTTTAGGGCTGACAACCAGGCATGAAATTGGGGCTCAGCCGCCAGTTCTGCTCAAGACGGCTGACAACGATGCAGGCTCAAGCTTGACGTGAGATCAGACTGGGGATTTGGCAAGTTCTGTGAACACTGATTTGTCGCGAACCATTGATATAAAATTGGACCCAGAAATCGAGGTCAGGTCTCACGCTTAGAGTTCAAGATCAGCGTTTTCGATGCCTCTAATACGACCCAGCCCCAGGCTTCCCGGCCAAAGCTTATTGTAGGACAGAATGCCCTGGCTGCAGGAAGTCAATCCTGCAGCTATGCTATTGCCATTTAAGTATCTGGTGGTACCTGGAATCAAATGCTCTGAATTATCTCTGGCAATTATTTCCTGTCGCGAAGATGCACCTCTGTCACTTTCTGTTTCTTTCGTTTCTCTTGGTTTTTGGGAGGCATGTAAGAGCCGGGGCTGTCACAACAGTATGCCACGATGAAACATTCGTTCCAGACGCGATACTTCGGGTCACGGCACAGTACCAAACAACATCATGTCTGCCGTCGAAGTCGACAGTGCTGGTTAACGGAACCTCACCAGGTCCCGAACTTCGTTTGGTAGAAGGAAAGACATATTGGATTCGAGTCTACAATGATATGAATGAGGCCAACTTGACCATGGTACGTCTTCTTCCTTCCTCTTTGAACTGCATTCTGATAATTGTTAGCACTGGCATGGACTTTCTATGGCTGTCTCACCTTTCGCTGATGGTACACCTCAAGCATCTCAATGGCCGATCCCACCTCTACATTTCTTCGACTACGAGATCACGCCTGAAGACGGAATGGCTAGAACTTATTTCTACCACTCTCATGTTAGCTTTCAAGCAGTCTCTGCAGCAGGCCCATTGATTGTTGATGATTCCAACGATCCTCCGTACAAGTATGATGAGGAAAAGATAGTCTTCATTCAGGATACCTTTACTGGGAATGATTCGACAATAGAAGCTGGATTGGTCAGCAATCCCTTGGTGTGGAGTGGTGAGGCTCAAGCAATTTTGGTCAATGGTCTAGGAGGTGGAAGTAGTAATGGAACTGCTTGCAACTCGACTCTATCCTCGCTGGATGTTGAGCCTGGAAAGACGTACAGGCTTCGTTTTATGGGTGCAACCGCACTCACATTCGCCTCGCTTGCAATCGAGGGGCATGACACGTTGACTGTCATTGAAGCCGATGGGTATGCCACTTGATGCCTTTCAATATCCAAGCTAACGTGATCTTTAGAGCATATACTGAGCCATACAACACATCATTCCTTCAAATTGCCCCTGGCCAACGCTACAGTGTCCTTCTCACCACAAAATCTACGCCTGAGAAGACTCAATATTTCATGCAGCTCGAGTCTCGCGAACGTCCTGCTGTTACACGAGGTTTCGCAGTCCTCAACTACGGCACCCCTCAGCCACCATCCATCTTCTACCCACCCACAAAGCCTGTCATTACCCTTCCTAACATCACTCTCGGCTTCCTCGACTACGAACTCCGTCCTCACTCGATGTACGACGATGAAATGCCCTCAGCCGAGGAAGTCACCCGCACAGTCACCATGACCGTCCATCAACGCGTGATTGGCCCTACAATCTGGGTACAAAACCAATACAACTGGACCGAGGGCTTTCCTCAAGAACCATATCTGGTCTCACTGTACAAGAATGACGGCACTGAATTTCCTTCAATGGAACGCGCACTCGAAAACAGTGGTGTTGATCCCATCACAAGAGCTTTCCCTGCTCAAATCGGCGAAGTGCTCGAGATCGTGATCCAAAACACTGGAGCTGATAAAGGCGGTCTTGATGCACATCCCTTCCACGCTCATGGAGCTCACTACTGGGATCTTGGATCTGGGAACGGTACATATAACGCCACCGAAAATGAACTCAAACTCGCAGGTAAACATCCGGTTAAAAGAGATACAACAATGTTATATCGATACGCAACAACTACCGGGAACGGGACAGCGATGGGATGGAGAGCATGGAGGTTGAGAGTGACTCAACCAGGCGTGTGGATGATTCATTGTCATACCCTACATCATATGGTTATGGGGATGCAGACTGTTTGGGTGATGGGCAACTCGTCAGAGGTGTTGGGGAAGGTGCCGAGTCCGGAGGTGGAGGGGTATTTGACCTACGGTGGCGATGTATATGGGAACGAGACGCATGCGCCGAATGTGGTGCATTTTAACGATGATTGGACAACTGCGCAGTAGAATGCATAATGAAGTCGCTGGATAATGTTTGGTTTTAATTCTGATGAGATATCCACAAGTTTTGTTGCTATCACTTCAAGTTTGCACTTGCAAATCTGCTCTGAATGTTACGCTAAGATATACACGTTCGAACACTGAGTACTTCTTGATGTGGACGAAAGTTCCCTCCACGGCACTATCAGCCGTTGCCACTGGTGATAATGTATATTCCGAGACGTATCTGTACTCGTGATCAAGAATCAACAGGATGTCCTCTGCTCCTTCGCTCTTCCATTGCTACATGCACTACCTGGTGTCATCTCTTTGCAAGACCAGTTGTCACAGCGGAGCTCGAAGAGAGTTTTCTGAGCTAGAGGGTGAATGGCTACAAGGGGGTAACTTTGCGCTTCACATGAGATCTGGGGCTCATTGAGTGAGGCTCACATCCTTTCGAGTAGTACTTGTAATCCAACAGCAACTTCTTGAGTTTTGATGATGTTGGTCCATTTCTCGACATTGGTGCAACTCAAGATTGTACTCTCAAACTCCAAGATTATTCTGATGCTTGCAGTGGAATCAGCACCCCATTTTCAAACTTGCATAATGTTCGTTCCCTCACCACATTAGCAGCATCAGGATTTTCACTCTACAGCTACTATTATCTGACATCACAAGTCACTTGAACACAAGGCTTGTTATGTTCCAGATCTTGAATACCAAGTGTTAACTACTGTAGGAAAACGCCTTGGTCAACTACGCTATCACGCAGCGTATGTTCAACTGGCACCCACGTGCTGCCACACTCTGCATTCCCCGAAGCCGCGTTGTATGCAAACTATCTTCAGAGGCTTTTTGAACAAAGATATGTGGTACCATGGTCTGGGAAGAACATGCCTTCCCTTTGTTTTGAAGTTGGAAATACTTTTTGAATGGGGATGTATTTTGTCACAATCAATGGACTGCTGCTGAGGTGTTAGGTTGGTTGTCATGTTTCGTCTTGCTGTCGCAACCCGACTTCTCTTTCCAGACTTCCAGTCAAAGTAGGTGATGTAAACTGAAGAAGACTTGCTATTGTAGAAAAGATCAAAATTCGGAATTGTTTGGAGTTCCAGAGCTAAAGCTGTAATGACCAAAGCATTCATTCTGAAAGTTGTTCCTTGAAGCTTTGTTGCAACCACCGGCATACTGGTGCATTTCAGGTCTGTGTGCTGAGGATGTATATATACACTGGTAATCAGACCCGATCTAGATTTGAGCTACATACATATATAAATTTAGTCACTACAATCCTCCTTCCTGCAGTCTTCTTCACTGAACCTCGAATTCTGACACGCTTATTGTTGGTCGCTCATCAGCTTCAACACCTCCTTGTTGTACAGCTTCTGTAAGTTGGGTTGACAACGTATCAAGAAATGATTAAGAATTGAACTTTGTATGCATTATGTTCTATAGTCCAACGTCTTTCAAGTCAATTCCTGACTTTTGACGGAATATAGGAGTATAGGTCGAGATCCAGTGGAAACATGCCGACTAAAGCTGAATAAAAGAACCGAAGCTCCGAATACCACCGCTTCTCTCATGTAGCTGGAGTCACAAGAACAAGCAACAATCAAAAGATTGATCCAATTTCAGAAGTGAGTGAACTTCAGATTGTCCTGGCTACATTCAAGATCGAGAGATGTTCCACATAAAACAAAGACCAAACCCAGGAGACCGAGGATAAATAATAGGCTGTTCGTCTCAGGACAAGAAAGAATACTGCTCTATGATATTTGGAACGATGGAAGTTCGTGGCAAGCGTTTTGGAGGAGAAGCGAGTAAGTCTGAGGTCACTCTTCCAAAGCAGGCTATCTCACTCTCCCCAACTCAGGTGAAACGCCAGTAACGAAAATAACGATTGCAATACTAATGCAGGTTTTAATATTTGCGCTAAACGACTTATCCCGGACCGATTGAGTTTTTGATCCTCTCAATGTCACAGTGATAGCAAAGGAGTAAGTAATCTTTTCAATAAGGACGAGGATTAAGAAAAATCGTAAGATCTCAAAACGATGGGAACGACAGTATCTTGTTGGAAATCATTCTACAGAACTAGTCCTGTAGGGTCTGTAGATAAGACTTGAGAAGGTAAGAAGGCTGAAGTAAAGCTCGACGTCTGAGAGACAGGGAAATCCGAACTCTAAAACCCCAAGTGATCGAATCCTATTACAACGATAGAGAAGCTGCGTGTAATGAGTGTATAGCTCGAACAACATTGAAGGCAATTGCAAAAGATATAGTAAAGAGAAACAGGACACACAAGACCGAGATAATATCAGGAGTACCTCCGTAACCACCTTCCTGCCTTTCCATCCCTTTCATTACTTGTGTGTTCTGACTTCACACTTCGGGAAGTCAAACACCAAGTTGCTGGCAGGATCCGAGGACCCGGAAATCCTCGCACTCAATTAAAAGCTAACGTTCCAAGTAGGAATCCATTCACAAGCACATTCCTTCTTTCCTCAAATTTGACAATCCCTCGCATCATTTTACCTTTTCACAGTCATCGAATCACCACCACCACGACTCAAACCAGCCACCGCCGCGCGCTGCAACATTCAGGAGAACAACCCGTAGCGTCAAACCCGCGTCCTGTACCATGCCGCGCTGTACCATTATCCTGCATACCGACACGGCACGGCAGACAGACGGAAAGAAATCTGACCGACGAATCGATCTATCGTCTAAAGATAGGGTATCTTTATCGGATTTCTGTATACGGTATACCGGAACGAAAAAAGGAGGGAGAGAAAAAGGAAAGGAAAGGAAAGGAAAAGGAAAAAGAGAAAAAGGGTCGGAGATCTGATCAGATCTGATTAGAGGATGTGTAAACTATTGAGAGTTAGATCCGGGTTGTTCAGGTACGGAAGGACCCCTAATTATTTACGCCAATCTGCTTTATTCGGACTTTTTGCTTTTGCTGTTGTTGTTGCTTTTCATTTACAAGCTAGAAAGAAAAAGCGGATAGGAATCGAGGTTTCGGTCAGGTACGAAAGTATAGGTCTTGATCGGGATTTTTCAAGGGTCTCGCATTGTTGTGCTTTTTTTTATTTTTATCTCCACCATATCTCGAACCCCTAAAATTCAATCTCTGTGGTTGTGCGGTGTCGTGTACCAATATGTGTATCTGCATGTACATGTACATGTAAAGTCATGCATACAGGAAGACATGGATACATGCATGCATTAAGTGTTCATTTTGTTCATCTATTGATCTGCTAGAATCAGGAGTTGCCGTGCTCTGCAAGAACCCGACTCCCCCAACTCCGCTCCCTAACTTGCTTCTCCAACTCCCTCGTTCCTTTTCCTTACCAACCCACTCCATCCACTACCTTCCAACTTTTCCATACCGTCCATTCCTAATAGTCCTCGCTACTCGATACTGTATGCACGTAAACACTTCTCTACCTTATCCAATGCCCAGTGTCCAGGATCCAGGGCCCAGGATCAAGACCCAAGGTCCAGGGCCCCACGCACGAACAGCGTGCCGAACGGCGGTCGGCAAACAGAGATTTTCAGATTTTCAAACTTTACTTTCAGACGCCTCGACGATCATCCATCTATCATGACGATCATCGGATCATCACTCTTGGGTTTCCGACCTGGGATGTGCTTGCGAGGTGTGTTGTGTGTGATGTTATGTGGGTGATGTGTAGATTTTTGAGTGGCTTGTGGAATATACTGTACTGTAGCACTATGATACAGGATTTTGAAAACATGCGGAGAAAGATGCGGGAGGCTCAAAGGAGGTAAATTTGTAGGGTTATGGGTAGAAACTTTGAGAGAGCGTCGGTACCGAGATTTCTGAAGGTTCTGCAGTCGAGGACAGGAGAGGAATAGAGTTAGAGTTGAGTTGAGTTTGAGTTAACAGACAAGGCGCGCTCCGGCCTCTCGTTCGTTCATCGATCGCGAGGATACCTCTCTCCCACGATAAATAAGTTTCCCCCTGTAGCTCCACCAACATGGGGTTTTTGCATGGCAAGCGAGTGGCAAACTGACCCCCAGGGGTAAACTTATTCATCCCTCGAGAGAGGTATACCGTCGGGCACTTTTCGATCTCGGGCCGTAAATTGACGAAAAGTGAAAAGTGAAAGTAAAAAGCCCTCAAGCTTTCTAAGACGTGCATAAAACTATTAGGACATAAAAAGATCCAATATATACTTTGAATTAAAAAAAATTAGAACTATACCTAGATACATTGAAAAATAAAGCCTTGAGATTATCGTCTCCTATCAATAGATACAACCATTTACTCAAGAGAGCGTGGGATATGGATGTGGAATGTGGCTCACCTTCTACTCCTCCTGCTCCTCCCACCAGCTGAACCGGAAATAACCCACAACCAGCCCAAAAAAGTCCTCCCTCCCTCCCTCCCTCCACTTAGCCCATACCAGCCCCAGCCCCAGCCCAGCCCAGCCCACCGCCACCGTTCTCCTCAGCTAAGACTTGAGCGGAGTGGCTTGAGTGGTTTAGATGAACCAAACGGCAGACGGCTCAACGAACTAGGATTTTTTTTTCGTGGTGAAACGAATCCAGCTAAGGGCTAACGGTTGATTTTATTGAACCTTAATTTAACATGGGATGGGCAAAAGATGGCGAGGCGATTGTGGGAATTTGTTTTTTCCCCCTCCTATCTGAATTCTTTTGTGCGAGATCGGAGGATGAGGTACTACTGTATTGTCGAGAATTCTGATGAAGGTAAACGTGCTTCTGGCCAGTGGTCACGTTTATGTTGGAGAAAGAAAAAGAGAAGTGAAGTCGTTGGGTATTGATGCTTTGGATTTGTCTCTGTATATCTAAGCAACCCGTACGCATATACCATGCTACTCCCTCATATCCCATCTGTGATTTCTGAGCTCGAGATGTAGTTACTCGGCTTGATGCAACAAAAACACGGTCTAATATCTACAAGATCCCCCCATCGCATTATCCAAATCGCCTCAGACGCCTTCGGTACCCCAGACGCAAATTCGCAAATGCTCACACTGATCGTTGTTGTGGCTGTTAAATATGGACAGAAGGAAATGAATTGTCGCCCTCACTCGTCATTCATTCTTTCATCAGCGCTTTCTCTTTTTTCTTTCACCCCAAATCCCAAACATCCATCTCTAAAATCCGGGAGGAGGCATCAACTGAGGTGGTGGAGCCAAAGCCGCCAAATCAGCCAACTGCTTCTCAGCCGCCTCCTTAACAGCAATCTGCTGTCTCTGCTCCGCCTCGGGCAGGTTCTTGAAAACAGCAACATTGTAATCCCACAACTTGACACACTCAGGATCCCAGTTGCATTTCTCCACCTCTCCGTAAACGGGGTGCATGAAGCGGGGGTGATTCGATGGCCAGGAGGAGGCGTGGTAGTGGTGCTTCACAAGTGCTCCGCGTGCATTGTGGTTTCCGGAATCAGAGTGGCCCTGGCCTGCTGCGAAGGCTTCGACGGTGAGGACTAGGACGCCTCCGATGAGTTTGGATTCGTTGAGGTCATGGAAGTACATCCAGTCAATGGGTTTCTTTTCGTAGTTGCTCATTGCTTCGAGGACGGCGATTGTGAATGCAGAGGGGCCGGTTCCTGAAATGACTTCGTCGAAATCTAGGTGGAGTTCTGAGATTGGGACGCCTTGTTGGGCGGAGAGGTCATTGAGCCAGGCGAGGATGTTGTCGACGAGTTTGAGCATGACTGGGAGTCGGGGCTTGCACATGAACGTCCATTGGCAGAAGGATGCTGATTTCTTGCCCAGAATTGGGTGGTCTTTGAAATCAGGCTGGTCGATTTCCACTGAAATAACCATGTCGATGTCTTGCTCGTCGTAGCGGTCTGGAATGAATCTCCTGATGGGTTTGAGTGCTTCGACATCAATGTCTGCGTAAACTCCGCCTTCCGCGTACATGACGAGGTACCGCAACAAGTCGGCTTTGATGATTTTGGCGGTCAACGAACGGTATGTTTCGACAATGTCGGGTCGGTTGAATCCCTCGGGTCCGTAATGTGTTTCGACATAGTAGAGATCGTTGTTGTCGGTTAGAACTTCGTATCTGAAGGCTGGATTCTTGATCGTCCATGTCTTTGCCGTATCTGAATCTCTGAGGTCGAATTGTAGTGGATCGACCTTCCACGACTGCCAGATCTTCTTGGGAAAATATGTTCCTGGTCCGGTCATTGCTGTCCTCGAGAGTTTGTCCACCGACAGAACCTTCTGGCCGGTAAAGCTGCGCCGAAGGTTTCGAGGAGTCGCATTCGACACGGACGATCCAATCGAGTCGCCATACGACAGGAAGGCGATGAATAGGATCACCACCACGTATATGGGAAGTGCCCGTCTGAGTTGCTTGGGAAGACGCGCCCCATACGACGTCTTGGGTTGCATCTTCGCCTGAAGCTTCTCCATGGTGAACGAGTGTCGCATGAACGAGTGTGTTGCACGACTGACGACGAGGATGCGGATGGGCACGCAGGAAGGATATCGATCTTTTACTTCTGAGCCTGTGACGGGTCCCAGCGATCGGTAGCAGGGGGCCCCATGTAGGCATCCAGGGGTGTTATCTACCAGAGGGGACCCTGGCTCGCCTGTGAGGTCGGGCTTGACTGAGGAGGACTGGAATCAAGCACCGACATCCCCCTTCCGGCTACCGTGGAGGCTCGAGGGCAGCTGGACGAGTTGGATGAGTTGCACGAGCTGGACTCCGGTGTGACCTGGAGTGCTAGCTGCTACAATACCCTGGCTGGATCTCGATAGTATTCTATTTCTATACCGCTGACATCCAGCTGTATGCAGCCTTGAGCCAGCCTCCAGCCCAACTTGAGCCCTGTGGTGGAAATGGAAGTTCACAGCTCTGGTGTAGAAGTCCCACGACTGAACTCATCTCAGTGCAACTTGACTTCTCAGCAGACGCCGACGCAAGATCTCCCCTGTCCTACCTATCCTATCCCCTGGCTCTTGGCGCTGATCGCCGGGGAGAGCATTGCAGTGCAGGGGCCCGGAGCGGTTGAGTGGTGATCTTGCCCAACCGCCTGGAGGGGATGGGTGCAGAACAGGGCCTGGAAATATTGACGACAGGATCATCTCCCGACCTGGTCGCCTCGTCAGTCCTTCAATCTTCCCAGTGGAGATGTGCGGTACCGTGCTTGAGCCGCCGGCCGCAGGCTTGCATGAAGCCGACAGGTACATCATGTACATGCACTTGAACAATATTGTCAAGATAAGGGGTTTCTTTTGGTCCTGTACGGTCTGCATCTTGGCCATTTGTGGCGTTCTCGTATTCTGACAAGCTGCATGTTTTCTGCTTACTATCGGAGAAGTTAGTAATTGGTAGTGGTAGGCAAAGCTCCCTCTCCTGTCTCCGGCCGAGTCTCCGTATCACCTCCCACACCCCATCATGCCACCCTGGCCGGCGATGTCATAGGGTACAAGGAGTACGTGCTGTGCAGGAATCCCATCCTCGATCTGCATACGGTTCCGATGAAAAGACGATGAGAGACCGGGCGATTGGTAGGAATCCCAGTCTCGCTGCCAGTGTCCTGTAATCAGCCGTGCTCAATACATATGCAGCTTTGTCTTATTGTGGTCTTATTTGCGTGCAGCTAATTATTGTCGTTGACAGACGGTAGCTGATTGGTCGATATGCCCGGGACCCAGATCTTAGTGCGGAAGTACCTGCTCGCCTCGGCATGACGCCCCTGCGCTCTCACGGGGGATGGACGAAGCGAAGCGCTACCCGACCAGGTGCGCGCTACACATGCGGGGTGCGGGTTGATCTTAGCCCAACTCAGCTACGTCGAGGACGCGCTAGTCAGGGGCAGCTGAACGTTGTTGCTGCCGATACGGGCTGCAGGCTAGACATAGCGAAGATAAGCAGCAGAAGTATCGAATGATCGAACAAATGCTGGATGGAGCCGGAGGAGGGGAGGAGGGGAGGAGGACTCGAGGAGAGGCTCATCACATACCGTCCTCGACCGTCCCATCTTATCCATCCCACTGCTGCTGCTGCTCAGGCGAACCTGCATGCAGCGTGCATCGCGGCAGAAAAACAAATGCAGTACAGTAAACAACCGAAACAACGTGGCCGGCTCGAGGCCGATTCCCCTTCCACAATCTCCTCCGCCGCCATGCAATTTGACCTCGGGTGCGCCACCGTCCTATGTGGGGATTGGCGGGATTCGAGGACCGCCACATGTGATAAACCGACAATAAATATTCCCGCTCGGCTGAGACATGGCCATCCCACTGGTTGATGGCACTGGCGCAATCTCGTCCCGTTGGTGAGATGAGGCTTCAGGCGACTCCTCAATCCGAACTATGGACCTCGGTGAGATGTGTCAGGGGAGGATGGGTGGGATGATGCTTGACCCTATCGCAGCCCCAGCAGGCTTGTGATAGCTGAGGGGAGCGTCAGCATGCCATTATTCCGACCCCCCACAAGGCGTCTCGCATTCTCGTCTTCAGCACGCCTCGCAGCGTTGGGGGCGACCTAGGTGGCCTGGCCTGGGAGACCCGGATTGATATCGGCACTGATCTCCCGTCTGCTCGCATCTTGGCTGCGTCAATTTCTTTTCCAGGGGACCGTGAGGTTGGAGTTGCAGAGCTCCACGTTGGTAACACCGTCAACGAGATGCCATTTCTCTCTCGTGCTAGCACACTGCCACCGAACTTCAACATGTCTTCGAAGAAAGACAGCATTTTGGATACCGGCATCTGGAGTGATGTGAAGCAAGATCTCACTCCGCCATCCCCAACACGACGCGGACGCTCGAAAACATGGTGGTTGGACGTCGTGAGGCCGTTGTGTATGGGCAAGAAGGGAGATGCAGCTCCGAGGAAGAATATCAGGACAGGATATTTGGATGGACTGCGTGGATTCGCGGCTTTCATGGTGTACTGGCATCATCACCAGCTCTGGGCCCATCAAACAAACCACACCGACGAGATCCTCAACCATTCTTTTGGATACGATGGCAAATACTACCTGGCGACTCTTCCTGGATTCAGACTCTTCTTCTCTGGCGGTCATTTCGCAGTTTCGATCTTCTTCATCATTTCTGGATATGTTCTTTCAGCTAAACCACTATCTCTCATCCAATCCGCCGAGCACGTCAAACTAGGCGACAACCTATCCTCAGCACTCTTCAGACGATGGCTGCGACTCTACATCCCAGTCATTGCTACGACATTTTTGTATATGACGTCCTGGCATCTTTTTGGAATATGGACCGATTCAGAACACAAGGGCACATATCGGGAGGAATTATGGCAGTGGTACACCGAGTTCAAAAACTTCAGCTTCATCTTCACAGGAGGCGGAGAACCATGGTTGAGCTACAACTTCCACGTTTGGTCAATTCCAGCTGAGTTCAAAGGCTCTATTGTCATCTATACAGCCCTCATGGCATTTTCGAGGTGTACGAGGAATGCCAGACTATGGTGTGAAGCAGGGCTCATTTACTACTTCATGTACATCGTGGACGGAGCACACTGTGCTATGTTCTGCGCAGGAATGTTGCTCAGCGACCTCGATTTACTGGCCGATAGGAACAAGATCCCAGCGATCTTTACACGATTCGAGCAGTTCAAGGAACTTATCTTTGTCAATATCTTCATTGTCGCCCTCTACCTGGGTGGTATCCCCAATCATGATGGAAAGATGGAGGAATTTTCAAGGGCACAAGGATGGCACTACCTCTCATGGCTCAAGCCACAAGCAGTGTTCGACTACAAATGGTTCTACCTTACCTTCGCCGCTGCTGCCACTGTAGCTTCGATCCCACGTATACCAGTCGTCAAGGCATTCTTCGAACTGCCATTCAACACCTATCTCGGCCGCATCTCTTTCTCTCTATACTTGGTTCACGGACCAGTCCTCTGGACACTCGGCGACCGCGTCTACGCTGCAACTGGTTGGTTCAGAGAAGTACATATGCAGGCGCTCCCGAACTGGGTGAATGCCTGGGAGATGCCCAAATCAGGACCTCTGGGGATGGAACTCAGTTTTCTGGTACCGCATCTTATCCTACTACCCGTCACATTCTGGCTGGCTGAGCTGGTGACGAAACTTTTTGACGAACCCAGCGTCACATTTGCACAATGGTTTTATCAGAGGGCAATGCGAGGTGCCAAGATCTAGTTTTCTTTTTGGTTTTTTTGGTTATTGGGTAGCATCATAGAATATAGATTGCATATGCATAAATTATTGCAATCAATACCTCCAGCTGCAATCAATAGCTTCCAGACTCATGCAATCTTCCACGCCCAGAGTTTTCCAGCTTCATTGCGTGAGTCGAGACAGCTCTTCCAGCTCGCCATCAACAGCTTCAGCTGCGTGCTAAATTAATTGACGTCGGGACCCAATTCGTGGCAAGCGCAACTTTTATTCTCCCAGCCACGCCAAATACCGCTATTGCTATTTAGGGGGTTGCCAAAGTGGAGCAAGATGTGGCTACAAGGATAGACTGCTGACTGCACACCGAGGGTGGCGGGAACGCTCACCACCCCCAACACATCCTAGTGCTGTGCCCCGGTCTCGCAGATCCCCAATCTTTCCCAACCGGACGAGCTTCCCAAAACAGACGGCGCACTGGCTCACAGGGGATAGCTGCCAGTGATCGCTGACCCGACCCTCACAAAAATATTTCCCCATCCTGAAAGCTTCGCGAGCTTATTGCACATGTTCTCGTGTGTTCGTCCGATTTCATCCTGTACATTTACCCCAGATTGCGTTTGGTGAGGTATCTCACTCTCACTTCTTCAAGATGCTTTCTCGGCCTGTTATGATCATTGCTGCGGTTCTCCTGATTGCCATCTTTGGTCTTTATCACAGTTCGGGACTCCTCCCCAAACCATCGAACTATGCAAATCAATCAGTACCCATCGGATCAGTCCAGACACCCTCGAAATCCTCTCAAGGCGATTTGATCGAGACTCCTCATGGACAAACATATTTCGAGCAAGTCTTTTCCGAGAACAAACCCAGCCAGTACGATTTCCCCGCCTTGAAAGCACAATGTGAGAGGAAGACATGGGCGGAAGATGAAGTCTTCCTCCAATGCGGAGGAATGGCAGCTGGTCTCACCTCCATCATGAGCCAAGTCAAAGTTTGTCTCAAGATGGCCGTTGAGGCTGGCACCGGTATCGTGCTTCCGTCCATGCCATTACGAGATTCCACACAGTTGGATAACTTCAACTTCCTCAACGGCGATGCATACCTCACCTACGACAAATGGTTCGATGCCGACCACCTCATCTCTCAAATGGCCTACGCCTGTCCACAGATGAAAATCGTACATCCCGATGATCTTGACGCAGCAGGCGAGAAAGGAGTAGTAGTCAAGAACAAATGGTCCATCGACCTCGGTCAAGCGCCTGGATACGTCCAATTCCTCTCTTACTTCTGGGCCGGCCGTCCCTTCAAATCTTTCTTCGAGCAACAACTCGCCAAGCTCGAGAACCTCCAAAGCATGGATCCCAACCACGACGACACCAAGAAAGGGATTACAATTGTCAACATCGCGTCTCAATTCCTCATCTTCCGCATCACCGACGATCCTACACGAGAAGATCTCCATCTCTGGAACGATCTGGGCCATCTAATCCGCTTCACCGAAGTCCCGAGGAAGATCGTAAATCAGTTGATCGGGCAAATGAACAGACCCTTTTACGGCGTCCATTTCAGAGTCGAGAAAGATACCATCTGGTCCGGTCTCGAACATCAACTCAAAGTCGACCTCGATGCCCTCGATCAAGCCTGGGCGAAATACTCCCCTCAAACCCCCACAGCCACGAAACCCCTCGTCTACCTCGCCTGCGGGGACCAAGAACAAGTCGAGAAATTCGTCGAAGGCGGTAAAGAGCGCGGATGGGAAGTAGTCCATAAATGGTCCCTGGCCCAATCTAAACCCGAGACGTTGGAGTTGATTAATGGGTTAGCGTTCGACTTCCAGGGAGCGGTGGATATGGGTGTTATGGTCAAGAGTGAGTTCTTTATGGGGATTACGGGGAGTGCTTTTAGTAGTACTATTGCGAATGTGAGGGATTCGACGGGGAGGTACAGGGGGAGTAGTTTCTTGGTGTTTGAGGATGAGGGGGCGCATACTCATCTTTTTAATGATGGGGATGCGGGGGCTTATGCTTGTTGTTTGTAGGATGCTGTGGGAGGGCAGTGGTGAGTGGGTGTGTTAATGAGATGGATATTGGATGATAAAATCGATGTTGGATGGAAGGAGGAGGCGAAACTGGCGTTTTTGGTGGAACTGGATCCTTGGATATATATGTATATAATGGAGGAGTTTTCAGCATGGCAAGGAGCTATATCAAGACTTGCAAGTTCTATCAACATCATCATCACATTATATCATCACACCTTATTCCCCATTCCCTTATGTGTGAATAATCTCGCTGACGGTGCATCAACTCCAACGGTTTCACTACTGTTTGTCAAGATCTGTTTTCGAAGCCGGAATTTCTTCAGGACGAGATTTTCAACTCGTATCCACGTCCAAAGTGAGTAAGATGCTTGCACTTCCTCTTTGCTGTCACTTCCTCATCTCTGGTACCTATGAATTGTTTATGTAGTACAGATTCAAATCAAATCAATCCATTCCAGTCCAAGCAAGCGAACTTCCTCCACCCACACTTCCCAGACCTCACTCCACTTCATCATCGCCAGTCACTTGAGGGCAAGCTGATGCATCTATCTACTCACCGAGAGTACAAAGGCCGAGAAACTCAAGGATGAGGGATTTTGCAATCTGAGACCAGCTCCTTGGATTCCAGTGAGTGGGCTATAAAGTGGGGAGTTTCTCATGCCTAAGATTTCTTCTGGTATTTTCGAAACGAGATTCGGTTTTGAGTATTGACAGATTCGATTATTCACTTTTCCCCTTTTCCCTTAAGCCTTGACCCTTGAGCTTTCCATCGGAGAAGGTAGAGTGAATCTTTAATCCCTCAAACGCAACCGGATCAACTCCGAGAGAGAGAGAGAGAGAGG
>AIET01000505.1:0-83677 GCA_000292665.1 Helotiales sp. EF0021
CATCGTCAAGTTTCTTTTGGAGCTCAGGTGCTTCAGCAGATGGTACCTCTTCCATGACTATAACGAATTAGTAAAGATGTACCATAAAGATCACAGTCGATGAGGACTTACCAGGGTTTCCTTCATCATCGAGCACAGTCTTGCCATCCTCGTCAACCTTCTTCTGCAGCTCTGGTGCAGCCTTCTCGACCTCCTCCATTACAGGATTGCCCTCTTCATCAAGAACTGGCTTTCCATCTTCATCCAGTTTCTCCTTGAGTTCTGGCTCTGGGACTTTGTCACCAGCTTCATCAACCTTGTCGCCGAAGTCCTTGGTTGAGACATCCTTGGTAGCGTCATCGACTTTTTCGATAGGGTTTCCTTCATCGTCCAGGGGTTTGGGCTCGACCTCATCGAGTTTATCGCCGGCTTCTTCGCCTTCTGGAAGTTCGACACCGGAGTCTTCGCCTTCAGGAATGTCGGCCTTATCGCCAACAGAACCAATCTTGGATCCAGCGCCGGAAGCAAGCAATTCAGGTGCAATATCAGCCTTGCCCAGCGTGGAACCAGTCTCGGCTTTCAAGTTGCCATCTTCATCAATGTGGTGGATGGCGGTGCCGACAAGGTCATGGGGTTTGCCTTCTGCGAGTTTGCCCACAACTTCTCCACTTGCGTTGGTGATCTCGCCATTATCTTGGACACCAAATGGTGCTGCGAGCTCTGGCTTCTCGACATCATCGAGGTCAGGTTTCCCCGCACCTTCGGCGGTCGATTGGGCTTCGTCAAGGTCTGGCTTCTCAACATCGCCAACCGCGGACTTGGGATGTGAAGCAATAGATTTGGCACCACCGAGGGCGGATTTCGCGCCACTAGCAGCAGACTTGGCTTTCGAACCAGCTTCGCTAGCAGCACCTTCAAGGTCTGCTTTGCCGATGACATTACCCTCATTGTCCAGGATGTCGCCTTCTTGGTCGACCATGGACCCTTCTGGGACTTCCGAGGTAGCTTTACCGATGACATGACCGGCATCATCTAAGACGTTGCCTTCACCGTCGACAGATCCAGCTGGGATTGCTTCTTCTGTCTCGTCATCCTCTCCTTCTTCCTCTTCGCCTATAATAATCTTGTTAGCATATGTTCTCTGCGGGTGGACCCGAGAGAGGTACCCGGAGTAGGAAAGTAAAAAGTCGGCAGCTTACCATCATTCGTATGTTCAACAGTCTCATACTCGTCTTCCTCTCCTTCCTCTTCCTCGCTGGGAGCTAGTCCTTCATGGATGCTCCTGGTCTGTGTGGCCTCGTGAACACCACTTTCTGCCACGCTTTCTGCTGGCTTTGGTGTTTGAGATCCGACGTTCTTCTTTGCTGATGCTTGTGGCGAGGCCGCAGCACTGTTCAGATTCTTCTTCTGGGGTGTGTTGGGCACTCTCTGAGATGCGACGTCCGCCATGCTGGCGAGTGTTTTCTAGGTAGGTGACAATGTGATATTCGTCCTCTTTGGACTATGCTTTTGAAAAAGGAACTTGGGTATCTTGTGGTAATGCTTCTCACAAATTGATGAGACGCACTGTGATTGATTAGAATAAAAGTGCGGTTTGTTTTCGAAGAAGATCTTCTGAGAAGCGGTTATATTGGGAGCTGGGGAAGTTTTTCTTGCTCTATGAAACAGCTTCCTATGATGGTACAACGACGTCATGAGGGGAGCTGCAGGAACGCAAAGCCTCACTTACATGGATAAAAGCTCCGTGGAGCTATGTTCCAGGTATGTTCACAGCTCTTACATCACTTGAGAGCTCTCATCTCGATGCCATGATGTGGAGGGCCAGGATGCCGCATCGAGGGTTCTCCCCATGTCCCCGTCGAACATGGGGAATGACGGACAAACCGGTCATGGGAAGATGCCTTTCGAGTGTCCCTCTATTCAACATGAAGCAGATGCCCGCAGGTGCAGGGAAAATATCAGGTTTTGGAGGGCGAAGGCAGAGAGCAAGAGGTTTCTGTGGACTCGTTACAGCGTGAGGTTCCTCCGAGCCGCCCTTAGGCTGTCTGGAGTCCTTGCTGATTGGTAGTCATGACAGCCACAGGTGAGGTTGGAATGTCAGTGTTGCAGCGTCGATCAGCGTTACATCCCGGAGGGAGCGAAAGGAAGCGAGGGAAGAACGACGCTCGGCTCTAGTGTGCCAAGCAAGGCCCTGCTCAGACCGCTGTGGCATTGTGGCACTGTGGCACTGTGGCTGATCCTCCAGACGGCTAAGTGAAACGTGGCAGGGATCGGTACAACCTGCCCTCACCGGGTTAAGCTAGACATATTATACGCTAGAACACCCCTGAGATATATTCGCTGTGGCATGTTGGTTTCCTTCTTCCTCGTAACACAACAGCAAAGTATCAAGGTATACGATCCAATTGCGACGCCAACCCCACCCAACCTCTCGAATACAGTGCCCTGCGTCAGCTCTGGACGAATTGCGCTTGCTTCCTTGTTTCTGTGATTCGATTTTGCTGCATCTCTTGCGAAAAGCTCTGGGCCTAAGTGGCGTTCTCGGCTTGGTGCACGCGGGGCCCGCGTGCTGGGATGTTGTAGTGTATGTTCATTACCATCAAGGAGAACGAACGTCGATATGACGCCAAGCTTCATGGCAAGCGGCTCGAGCTCTGTGATCGAGACTCGAGGATGGAAATGTCACAGTTGCATAACGTTTTACACAGCAGATTGTATGGAGAACTTAAAATTCAGGTATTCCTAGGCTTGAAACTGACAGTATGTTGTGCAGTATCTTCTCTTCTCACTCGAGGTGCTTTTCCGCGTCAAGGATGCTGCCTGAACTCAAGCCACAACCGGGGCCTACGCTGTAAAGGTTGATTGGTGATTCCAGAAACTGGAGTAGCGAGTTAGATGTCGTTGATACGGAAGCGGAGACATGATCGAGCCACACATGCCCAGATGAGGCAGAGCTGGCCTACCATGCATATTCCAGGTTTCCCAACCACTTATGTGTCATGGCCCTACCCCTCACTCAAAACCACGGGAAGGCAAAGTACCATCCTCCACTCATGCCATCATCACCCAGCCTCAATCCAAGCTCGAGCTCCCGAATTCATCTCACCTTGTATCAGAAAAAAGTCCCCCTGCGTCAGATCATCATCACAGCTCTTAAGCTTCAGCCTTCAAGATCGATACCCTGGATATATCTATCCTGACCTCGACATCTTTCTACCTCGCCCTTGGTCTAAAGCGAGTTTACAGCTACCTGTCAGCACCAGCAGAAGAGATGTCTACACCAAAGACCCCCAAAACGCCTGTCGACTCGGCGGCACCAACGCCAAAATCCGGAAGTTTGAAGAAGAAGGTGCCAAATGGTGATACACCAACTCCAATCAAGAAGAAGAAGATTCCAAAACCTTCTCAAAATCTTCCCTCTGCGGACCAAGATGCGCCGGCATCACCAGCTCAGGACTTACCAGATTCTCCAGCCGATAAGCCGTTGAAGAGAAAGAAGAAGATACCAAAGCCAGCACCACCACAAGAAGCTGGTGACAATGCTCCCGAAGAGGTCAATAAGGCCAAGGACCAGACACCGGCACCAAAAACACCAAAAACTCCTTCTGTGTCCGATGTCTCTCAAGCTCCTGATAATGAGTCTGCGCCACAGACTCCAACACCTCAACGAAAGAAGATCATGAAGAAGAAGCCTGCTCCGCCACCACCGGAGGAGCCAGAGATGCCACCAACACCTCAAGACGACGTCCCACAGCCAGAGCTTGATACTCCGAAGAAAGAAGCCCCCAAAGAAGCTCCAAAACCAGAAACCCCAAAGTCCGAGGCCCCGAAAAAGAATATGCCAAACACCTCACAGAAGGTTGACAACCCTTCAAACCCGGATACCCCCGCAAAGAAGCCATTGCTCAAGAAAAAGAAGAAGATTGCGCCACCTCCAGAACCAGAGCCAGAGCCCATCAAAGAGCCCGAGCCTGAACCAGAACCAGTCAAAGAACCTGAGCCAGAGCCAGAGCAGGAAGAGGACGATGATGAGGATGATGATCATGAAGATTTCGAGTCCGCAAATGCGGAACCCACTCACGAGGGGGATTCAATTCAGAATGATGACGAAGACGACGAACAAGAGGAAGAAGATGACGAGGATGATGAGCACGATGAGGAGGAGGACGACGAGACTACTGAGGGTGGACAAGATCACGACCAAGCGGAAGACTCCGACGAGGGTTACGAGGAGGGGGACGTGACGGAAGAAGGAGATGATGACAGTCCATTGAACAAACTCAAGGATGCACCAGAGGCTGTCGCCGAGGCGCCAAAGCATGTTCAGGATACTGCTTCCAAAGCACCGAAAGATGCCGACAAACTCCCAAAAGATGCTCAAGATAAGGTCTCAGATGCCAAGTCTAAGGTGCCCAAGGATGCACAAGACCAGGTTGGTGACGCGGATTCGAAAGTTCCCAAGGATGCCGGTGATGCGTCAAAGAAAGCATTGAAGAGAACCAAGTCTACAGCAGACGGAGCTCAGAAGAAAACCAAAGACGCCACCAAGTCAATCCCAGGAGCCGACAAAGCTCAAGACTCCGCCAAAGATCTTCCAGGTGGGAAGAATCTCGATGATGCCAAGACTGAACTTCCCACTGATGGTCTTCCAGGAAAGGACAGCCTGCCAGGTACAGATGCTCTCGGCTCCACTAAAGACAAAGCTACCGAAACTCTCGGCAGCGGAAAAGCCAAAGCTGGTAGTGCCCTCGGTGGTGCCCAGAAAAAGGCGACAGACACAGCTGGCGATGCTTCTTCCAAAGCCAAAGATACAGCTGGTGGAGCGCAGAAGACTGCTGGAGATGCTGCTTCCAAGGCTAAGGACTCACTCCCAACTGGAGGCGATGAAGGCGGTGACGCACTTGGAGGCGCGACTGACACTGTTTCTGGTCTTGGAGACAAGGCTAAGGACACTGCTGGGGGTGCGAAGGATCAGGCCGAAGGAGCAGTTGGTAGTGCAAAAGACCAGGCTGAGGGAGCTGTTGATGGCGCCAGAGATACAGCTAATGGTCTCGCTGGGAAGGCACAAGATACTGCTGGTGGTGCTACGGACCAGGGAAAGGGCGCATTGGGAGGCATCACTGACAAAGCTTCTGGACTTGCTGACGGTGCCAAAGACACTGCTGGTGGCGCAACCGACAAAGCAGGAGATGCTCTCAATGGCGCCAAAGACACCGCTAGCGGACTCGCAGGCAAAGCACAAGACACAGCAGGTGATGCGACAGGAAAAGCTAGCGAAGGTCTCAATGGTGCCAAGGATAGCGCAGGAGGACTTGCTGGTGGAGCCACTGACAAAGCTAAAGATGCGACTGGAGGTGCTACAGATCAAGTCAATGGAGTGAAGGACTCTACCACGGACAAAGTCGAAGGAGCCAAAGACCAAGCTGGTGGTGCTGTCGACGGAGTCAAGGACAAGGCAGATGGCGCAACTGGCAACGTGAAGAAGTTATCAGGCAAGACAGTCAACGAATCCGGCGATATCGTATGCCAGCACGGTAATGTTCTTGGACATGTCAATGGTGATCCTTCAAGCCTGGCTGGCAAGAAAGTCGATGAAGCTGGAAAGGTCATCGACGATTCTGGAAAGGTTTTGGGAGATGCGGAAGCTCTGGATGAGATCAAACCTGCCACAGATCTTGCAGGCAAAGGACAAGATCAGGTTGGCGATGTTAAGGATAAAGCACTTAGTGGCTTGGGAAGCGTTGAGGAGACCAAGAACGGAACACTTGCGAAGCTCAACTTGCCTGATGCAAGCCAATCTGGGTCTGGAAGTCACACTGGAAATGGGATTGAGATTACTGTCAACACAACAAAAGAGGGTACAAGTTTGAGGATTTGGATTCCTGGGTTTGTGCAGATGGGTTGAGTGATATAAGTCACGATAGTGGGGTGGAAATCTGTTTCGCAGCAACGAAGATATTCACAAACGACTTTCCTTATTGTATGACGCTGGGCCTCTGTATTCTATGATGATAGTAGTAATTACCAAAAGCCTCTCTCATTGGCATTTAGTTCGTTGCTGGCTCAAACCACAATATATCGCGTGTTGGTACTCAAAAACCACCAACTCACCTGACCAGAATCTCACATGCTTTCCCAAACGTTCCTCCCTCCAGAAAATGAATAAAATGACGTATATATTCCATTAGCGGAGTACTTCCTTCTTCAATTCCAGGTTTCCCGTGTCACAGCATTCACATCCATCAACTGATCAGCGCGGAAGCATCAGCCACGCAAGCCCCTCCTCCCTCCTCCAGTCCTTTCGCCACACTTATGCACCCAAGCTCCTCTTTGCTTGCTCCCTGGTCAAAGTTATGTCATGTCCATGGATTTCCCAGCGTCTAAGGGTCTGTGACATCGCTGCTCTAGAAGCTTTCCTGTCTCGGCTGTCTGAGAAACAGGGTTCTTGGGGTAGTGGGGCATCGGACACGATAAGGTTTTCTGGACACGCAAGTATCGCGATGACGATCGGAAATGCTTGCTTGGGGACCCTGCTTTGAAGATTTGTGGCGTTCTTGGGATTTCGTACATGAAGTTGTGGCTAACTGCTAGATCGGGAAGGAACGAAGTACAAGGTGTGCATGTCATTGAAGTTATTCCCAAGCAGACTTTTTTGAACCCCAGCCTGACATTCAAACAATTTAACTTTGTAAATACTTTACATTCGGTCTTGTATGATACATAGCAGAGTCACTGTGTCTACTGTAAGGACAAACGCCTCGTCAAAATGGCTCCCAAAACCCTCCTCCTAACCTTCATCCACGGATTCAAAGGCGACGAGGAAACGTTCTACCAGTTCCCCGACGATCTCAAATCCGCTCTGTCCTCTACCAACCCAGACATCAAGATCGAAACTCGCGTCTACCCCAAATACGAGACTCGCGGCGACCTCGCTCTCTCCGTCGAGACATTCAAAGAATGGCTCCAAGAACAAGTCATCTCGCTCGAGAAAGCGAACAATGTTCCCGTCCCGAAATCCGACGACCCAGAAACGTCAATACCCATCCCACCAACTTCGTCTCCAATCTTGGATCCATCTGTATCTGTGATACTGGTAGCCCACTCCATGGGCGGCTTCGTCGCTGCAGATACCCTCTTCTCAGTCTTGGACAACAGACCCGTATCCCATGATCCAAACACCAAGTTAATGTTCCCACTCATCCAAGGTGTCCTCGCATTCGACACTCCATACAATGGACTTTCTCGCTCCATGTTTGCGTACGGAGCATTCTCTCAATATCAAAGCATCTCTTCAGCATGGAACCTCCTCTCTTCAGGAGTAGGTCTCATGAGTGTCGCTGGCGCCCGAAATGCAGCTACCACCACCGCTCGAAATCAAATGGCCACTCAAGCAGCTCGTCCAGGAAACAACCAATGGACGAGATGGTCTGCACTGGCTGCTAGAACAGGAAGTTATGGTGCTATCATGGCTGGTGGTGTAGCTGCATACACCTACCGCGACCAGATCCTCCAGACATTGAAAGGTATCAACAGGGAGAATCTGTCGAAGATTAACTATACCAATACGAAAGAAGCTGTTACGTCGATTAACTACACAGACTCGATTTCTCAAGGCTTGACGTATGTTTCGCGAGAGAGTATCGGGGAGGGGTTCGCGTGGGCGGCTTCGCATTTGAAGTTTGTTGGGGCATTGATGAAGACTACGCAGTTGACTGCTAGGTTGGAGAGGCTCTCTCAGCTGGAAGGTGTGGGTGTGAAGTGTCTCTATACGAGTATGGGGGAGAATGACGTTTGGAAAGGAGGATATTTTGTACCGAAACGGACTTTTTGCGCTATTCCTGTCGTGCCGACGAAGGATGAGAAAGAGAAGAAGAAGGGGGAGAAGATGAAGGGTCTTTTTATTGAACAACCGGATGTTCAAGCTTCGAATGAAATCGTGGCTCATTGTGGCATGTTTCGTAAAGAGCGGAACTTGAACTATGATAACATGTTGAAGAGTTCGGTTGGGATTATCAAGGAATGGCAGCAAGTTGATCCGAGGAAGGCGAAGGATGAGTGGAAGCCGGATGAGGAGCAAATGAAGAAGACGAGGAGTGAGAGTTGTGTTTGGGATGATGATGGAAAGATACTAAGACCGCCTGGAGGAGAGAGTGATGAAGGACAGTTGGATGCTATCTTGAATAGTAAGGATTTGCCAGAGGGTGAAGATGGTGGGTTCAACGAGGAGGAGCTTAAGAAAGCTGCGGATGTGCCGTTGCCGGTTGAGGAGGATGTTGTTGGTGAAGGTGTGCTTGGTGAGAAGCCAAGTCAGGAGGGGAACGCACCTGGGGAGAAGACCCCTGTTGAGAAGACTGTTACCGAGTTGCAGAATGAGGGGACGGAAGAGAAGATGGATGAACAACCAAAGGAGGAGCCAAAGGAAGAACAAAAGGAAGAGCCAGAGGTTCTAAAGGAGGATAAGTCCTGCAGGGAAGAGCACGAAGCGCCAACCGAGATTGTGGAGACTGAGTTGACAGAAGGTGTCGAGAAGGCCTCCTTGGAAGACAAGCCCCAAGAACCCACCGTAGAAGACCCCGAGAAACCAAAAGAAAGGGAAGAGCCGCAAACCGCTCCACCTGCATCCGAGACCAAGAAGACATGGACGGGAATGCTTCCAAGTGTTCCTCGCGTCCCTTCTTTCTCAGCAAAGAAGACGGAACCTGCAGCCTCTCAAGCACCAGAAGGTGCCTCAAACAAGTCATGGTCAAGCATGGTCCCAAGTGTTCCTTCTTGGCCTGCGAAAAAGAAAGAAGCACCACCGAAAGAAGAAAAAGAGCAGACAACAGAAGATAAGGAAGATAGTGATGGACATGAGGTTATGGAACCTTCAGCAGAGGAGAAGGATGGTATTTCTGAGAGTGAGGCTGCGATGAAGAAGAGTTGGACTGGGATGCTTCCAAGTGTACCTTACTTTGGTGGGAAGAAGGCAACGACATAGGCGATGTTTAACTTTTGTGATACTTTGGGGCATGGGGAGGTTGGCGTTGCTTGTACTGGGAATACCCAAACGTTCGTTTCATTGCATGTAGTTCTTGAGCTTTTGGAGCTGGTTCATGGATATCAAATTGTAATTAGATAGCATTACCTTTAGCAAGCACTAATACCCCAAAATACAACATCCAAACTCATTTTGATCTAAGCGTCCCTATCATACTCCCAAAACTTGACGAAATCAAATGGTATCATATCCAAACATATCTTCCAAACCCAAGCACCCAGATTTAACGACTCAACAATCCCTTGTCCGCGATCTTCCCAGCACCTTCACCGACTCCTCCTTCACCGAACTGGTTTCCCACCGCATCACCAACAGATCTCTGAACTCCATCGACATCTTTGTTTCCAGAGACTTCGCCTTGGCGGAGGGTATCTATTCAGGCCCAAAGTCAGCTTGTGTCTTCCCATATACTGCTGAAGAAGGACAGGCTGGAGAGAAGGAATATTTACCTTTCACTCCATAAGAGGTCCTATTCTCACCAAACCACTTCAAATACGTATCTTCGACCCATCGCATCGTAGACTCATAGTATGTGTTTCTCTTCTCTTGATCAGGCTTCACGTTGTTAAGTGCTGAGCCGTCCATGTTGACTATTTTGCTGTGGGCTTTGGTTTCTTTACTTCAAAGTATTCTTGTAGTTAGGCTGAGAGAAATAATACTCTTGGTAAGATACAAAATGGCAGGGCTGAAAATATGTGTTGAAGATCGTGAAGTCCAAAGTAGTCGTGAAGATCAACGAGTCTCGCGAATCAAGCGAGGGGGGTGGCTGACCACCTCACCTCGACCGCCTGCCAGCTTCTGAAGATCAGATATGCAATGCGGTCATATGCACCTCTGCCACCTCACCCCATCTCGCCCATCTATTACACCATCTCTCCTCAAAAATCCAAGAAAGCCTGACCCTGTTTCCTCAAACCAAAATCTCTCGCTGCTTCATCGTGATCAGGAAGTTGTGCGGAGTGGCTGAAAGATGCGTACCATGACGTATTGGGTCTAGGATGCAGCTGTTGGGAGGGGCGGCATGGGAAGGGAGCTTGATGCACCAGCCACATCATCCCTCCTCAAGACTCCCTCCCCACCTGTTAAATCTACAAGCACAAACCTTGGAGAATAGCGGGAAAGTGAGGTTACCGGTCCTAAAAAGCTGTTGTGGCATTCAACAAAATAATCTAGAGATTCCTCAGTGCCCAAGTTGTATATCCCTTCTTAGGACAAGGAGGCGTGGTGGCTTCATGCACGGTACTGGGATGTGACGATCGAGCGTGAAGAGATGGCTGCGAGAGCCAGCCACAGTTTACAAGAACGGGCGGTCCATGTTTCAATAGCAGGATTATGAATTATCTGAAGTGGCTGCCTGCCTGCCTGCGGGTAAATCTGCCGCATGCTTTCCAATGGGTTTCTGGTTTTGGTATTTTTTCGGGTCGGGCGATCGCGAGTGGAGTGGGACTGTGGAGATGCAACGAGGTCGTGTGAACTGCGATACGAGCTCTATCTTTGGAGTATGAGTATGTATCTCGAGGACTTAACACGAGATGTCTGGTCGTGCAGAGAGTTTTGTATCTGGAAAGAGTCATGAGGAGAGTTTGCAGTGACTTGATCGCTGGATGTTCGGTGGACACTGACCCATGTTTTCTGGACAGTCCACAGAATGTTGTCACATCATTGAGAAATTCATTTTTAGAAACAGCGTTGGTTGTAAGGACATTTTCGATATGATAGAATACATCAAACGTGGTATCATAGAGATCGGGCCTGTGGTTCCGTCAAACTCGTGAAGTGAAGTGCGCCCACCAAATGCCTTGATTCCTCCATCGCCAGAAACACCATCGCCAACTATAAATCACAACTTCAAAGTAAAAGTTTCCATCTCCTTGTCTAAGTCAAATCAGCTTCAGCTTGATTTACAAAATACAATCTCCTTTCATCATTCTGATTTCCTTTCTGGAGAGCTCGACCTCCATGATCCTTTTGTCAAGAGGTACTTTAGTCGAAAGTCCATCTATCCAAAGTTAGCATCCTTATCTCGTCTCATAGTCAAAGACACCCCTAAAGATGATCCATGAGCAAAGTAACATGTAAACATACCATCATCCCAATCAAAATAAAGCGCCCAAACCCCCTCCTCTTCCTCAACAACAGTAAACCCCTCCCACCCATCCAAATTCAACCTCCTATCAATCGGCGTAACATTCCACGGTCCAACATGCTGTCCTATCGTATCCGCCTTCAGTCCATACTTGACTTCATACGTATCTTTATCGACGTATATCCAGTTCAGTTGTGGCGGATCGTCCATGATGGTCGAGACGTATCCTTCGCCGCGTCTTCCCCATGGTGAGCCTGGGTAGGGAAAGAAGTAGCCGGCGAAGAGGTGGCCTTGTTCTTCTGCGGAGAAGTTGCCTTCGTCGTCGGCAAATTTGGATTTGGGGTTTACGTTTGTGCAGTAGAGCTGTGTGATGGAGATGTTAGTTGTGGTACTTGGTGATGGCGAGGATTATCAATATTGAGAACACTTGAGGAAAAAAGGGTAAAGGGAATACGTACTTTGTTGTTACGCAGAACTACAGTCCCACCATGAACATCTAGTCTCTTGTTTGAGGGATCATTGCAGGTAACAAACAAATTCGCCTTTCGAGATCGATGTTTCTCTCTGGAGTTCTGTTTCTGGCCCTGATGCACCGCTTCCGTGGTGCCGATGATGGCCGGACACGCTGCGATGGATGTGATGATACCGAGAGGCATGTTGAAGTCTTGATGTGATACGAACACTTTCAAGTGATCACTGATATGTGTGAAATAGTGTCTATGGAGAGCTATTCAGACGAGGCTGGAGATGCAAGAGATAATTCGAAAGCCTCGTTGCGCTTCTTGAAGTTTCGACATGACATCAGCTATCACAAATTAGGGGACCTGAATCCTCGAAATTGGTTCCTTGCAGTTTGCATCATGAGGACGTGGTTCCTTTCCTCTTCTGCCAGATTGCAGTGACTCTCACGCCTCCAAGAACACTTAATCGGGTCTTGGACCAGTCTTGGTAAGACGGCAGAAAGCTCTCATTGATCAGATTTCAAACAATTACCCAAGCCGTGAACGCTTCTTCGCCCTCTGCCGTCTTAGTCGAGGCATGATCTCGATCATCGAAGAGTACCCGCTAGGATTCCATCCCTACGCCAGACGAAGGAGGCAGGAAGAGCGAATGGGTATGATTGCGTAGACTCGAGTCCAGACCACAGTGGATCCTACACGGAGCCTAAACCTTGACAAGTATAATGTGCGATCATTTCGGGAGCTCAAACGTTGACCGAACGTCAAGCTCGCTCCCCACTGGTGGGGCCACAATGAGATGTGCATTAATGTGAACGCTAAGGGTGAGACTTTAGCATGATGGACCAGGGCTTACCTATATGGGAATGTTACACAACCATACAGGTGCTTAGATAATATGAAGGGGGGGGGCAAGACTGGGGGTCGCATGAAACACGTGTAGTGATGGGCGTTGAGTGGTCCGTTCCGAGAGAAGGAGGAGAAATGACATCAGGGCGACAGGGGGATGTCGTCGAGGACCAACGATCGAATGACAGTTCTCCAGATCATCAGAACGTTTGTGAAGCTGCAACAGGACCCTGGAGGCTTGAGATATCCTGTTTTGGAGCCCAAAGTGACTTCTCCCAGCCTCCCAAAGCAGGAAAAGGGTCCACTGAATCAGCGTCATAGGAGGGTGGCTACTTTGTATATGTAGACGAACTCGGAGACTTCAGCGTAGCATATTATTCAAAGATCAAAAAAATCACTACTGTTTGCATCGTCACTCAAACATCAATATTGCTTCATTACCACCCACACCACCAGACTCAAGAGCTTCATCCCCAAAACCCAACATCATGTCTGACCAGTACGCAGCACCTTCATATGTTACTTCGAACGAAGATTCTGACGTAGATCACAGAGAGAAGCAACAAACTCTTCAAGAGGATCAAGAGGAGTACGAGTACGCCTCCGACTCCGATGAGGGACAACAACAACAAGTCGCACCTCCAGCACCCAAGCAAGGCCAACGCACAATGCAACGCGCACGTCAACAGCGCGGTCAACAGAACCCTCTGCCACAACAACAAAACTACCAAGATCAGCAGATGATGCCGCCGCCTCAGGAACGACAAACTGGCAATATGGGAGGACGAACAGGCGCCATCCGAGAGTCGCGAATCAAGGACCGTCCAGTACCCGCCGAGCAACGAGATTCTTCGCTGAAGATCAAGATCGAGCTGGATTTGGAAGTCGAGGTAGATCTATATGCGAGGGTAAAGGGAGACGTTACCATAGGGCTGATGTAAAGTAGGTTGACCTCTATGCGAGAGTCAAGGGAGATGTCACGATTGGATTATTGTGAGCTGATACTTCCTTGTGTATAACAGAGAGAACCGAGACCTGACAGTTTCGAAAAGATAGATAGTTGATGTGATCACGATGGGCTTTTGATTTTGGGCGTTGAATAATAATTACCATGTACTACTAGATAGGATGGCGGGAAGAAAGACTGCCTGGAAAATCAAATTCAGATTATGACTCTGTATGCTCGAAGTCCTGGTACAGTGATTTCGACGAAATTGCAAGGTAACAGCAGCACTTTGCAAAGTGTGACGGCACTTCTCACCACACCCTGTCTACTTGATGTCTTCTGGAATTTCGGCCACCCAAGTGAGCAACTGCTGTCCCTGCGAGATCCGCCCCTCGCTCGAGGTTCGTCAGCATGACTTCAGAGCAACAGAGACCTTGTCACCCCCATGTAAAACGACGCCACCAAACAACGAAACAATGCCACTGAATCACAGTCGCTGAACAAATTACAGCAAATCACAGCACATCCGCAGCCTTGCATGCAGTTTTGGCAAGCCTCCAGCAACACAACACTGGACATGTCTCAGCTCGGGGTCCGCCACGTGCAGCCGTCCCCTGCACTGGCATTCTACTACTGGCACATCCCATTTGCTATTCGCCCATCATAGCCCTGCCGCAAGCAACATCCAAGCCGCTGTCAGCCAAGCTCTTGCTTCTCCCTCTATCTCGCCGAGTCACCCGTGATCAACACCACGGCTGCCGTGCACTCGCAGACCTCGTCTCCGAGCCATCACCGCGTCTCATTTCTCCTGCATGATTCATATTAAAGGTAAGGACTGCTTGCCAAGTTATCAGAAGTTGATGGGCGCCGCAATCCCACATGGGATGAAAGACACTCGACAGCGTTCTCCCCTTTGCGATCCTTCGACGTTGAAAATTAGGGCGCCCCACTCTTCCGTCCTCGCTTCCAAGGTTCGTCATCCAACGGTCACCGGGCGACGATCCCGCAGCTCTGTGGCGGTGCGCTGTCCACTACGCTTAAAGCCTTTCCCCCCTCCATCTCCCCTTTTCCCTCATTGGCGAGATTGGATGGATTAGACGAGAAGCGGGCAACTTCGACGCACTGACCCTTGTATATCGAGGCGGTAAAAGATGTCGATTGTTTCATGATACTCGAGGGAATCTTGGAATAATCCTTACAAGAAGCTGCATGAATGGGTAAAATTAATATAAAGTTACGATCTTCGTGGTCGAAATACGGAAAACCCCACCTGTTGCTCGTCTATCTTCTTCGAGCTTTGCCTCTGTTCATCCCACTTTGAGTAAAGGGCCGTGTCCAGAGTCCAGACTTCGTCGTGATCGGTCCCGACGGTTTCGACGTTCTCGTACCTCGCCTTGATTGTGCTGTGCAGCACGAAAACGACGGCCCTGGTAGCGGCAAGACTTGCTATTTCTACTCTTTTTCGTGTACTGTGGTATGTCTAGGCATACTTCACCTTGCTGTCCCCTCTCTACTTCTTGTCTTCTTACCCCACATCTCGTGTGGCGGGGCAAAAAAACGAAGCACCGGTGTGTCTCCCGCCCGTCTTCCAAGTTTTTATCCTTGATGTGCATCCCGGTGCATCACCTCTTGCTGGGATCAACCTCGAATCGGAAAGACGGAGGATAAATCTATCCTTCAGGGCTTGAAATACATACATACACACCCAAAGCTTGCATGATGGGAATCTGAAGAACGCTCTCTTGTTTGAGCGAAACAAAGGATGTAAACTTTTGGGAGTTAAAGACAATAACATGGCTGTGGCTGAGGAAGAGTTGCCAAGGCCTTTAGCTAAGCTACCAATACTACTATGCGCGCCACGCGGCCGAACAAAACATCAGCACGCACCAACGCTAAATAACGGGATGGTAAGTTGACAGCTGCGATGTCACCGTGTGGCTCGGTCGAGCAATGTGTGGGAGGTAGAAGATCAGCGGCTGGGAATAGGATTGAGTTCCGGTGGGCCTACGGCTAGCGAGTTAGTCCGCGCTTTGCGCAACGACACGAAGGTTTACGACGACAGTTTACGGGATTTACGACACTGTATTCAGGGAACTTCCCAGGACGACGAAGAATTGATGGTGTAATGAAGCATACACGAGGATTATATGCATCACGATGGATACTCCGTACACGAAGTTGTGGTCTGAACAGCTTTAGATCAGACTAATATAGCCTCACCTAGGTAGCTTCCAAGAAACCATGTGGAAACACCAGCATAGCTCATTTCCAAGTTCAGATGTCCAGTGTGGTAGAATTTTGGCGCATTGAGGTAAACTGGTTTGGATGAAAAATCGTGGTCATGGAGAGAATGGTGGCGGAAAGAATGCATTTGCGCCTCGTCTTCCAAGAAGAGATGTGATGGGGATTCCGCTGAGCCTGTTCAGTCTCGAATCCAACCCCGAGCCGCTGCAGCAGGCAGATGCTACATACCTCTGACCTCTTATGTTCAAGTTGTGATCCTCCTTCACATTGTGCTGTCGGGTCGACCTTGACGTCGACATAATTGTTTATGCTCGACTCTCATTCCCTGGATAGAGATCAGTAACCCTTCAAAAACTTCAACAGATTGGGACTTACAAGAAAGTAATCGTAACATCCCCCTTAATCCTCGCCTTCAAGAATATCTGAACCATCAAATTCAAATCCAACCTAATACTCATCGGCTTCTGCTTATCAACTCCATCCGGATCTCCTTCCTCTTCCTCGCTCTCACTACTCTCCTCTTCATCACTCTCATCCATCGCCTTCTTGCTCTTTTTCTTCCCCTTCGATTTGGACTTTGTCTTGCTCTTCTTGGATTTCTTCGTTGATGATGAAGGTACGTTCTTCACAGCGATCGGTCGTCCGCCACCAGAACCTTGTGCTCTCTTCAAGTTGAATGCTTTGATGCCAGTCTCGAATGGTGTTGCTTGCTCTGGCTGCTTTTCTTTTGCTTGCGGAGCTTCTGTCCTCGCAGAACAGTTTGGACACAGCTTCTCCTGCTGCGTCTTCTCCTGTCGCGTGCTCTTGCTCTCTCGATGTGTAGGTCGATCGTAGGTAGGACTTGGTTCCTCCTGTTGTTCCTCCTCCGCCTCCTCTTCTTCATAATAGTCCTCTTCTGGATCATCATGCTCAACCTCAACCTCATCTCCACCTATGGCCTCATCTGGCGCGTCTTGAACCAAGTCTCTCTCCGCCCTCTCCAATAGATCATCTTCCGTCTCCTCTTTTTCGGGAACAGGTCCTATGCGACTATTCCTCTTATCTCGGACAGATGTGCTCTTCTTCCTTCCTCCTCGTTGGTATTTCCGACGGTCTGAAGCGGCGGAGTTCGTGTCTGAGAACTCATCTCGTGGGTGTGATTCTGGAGTTGGGGGGAGGCTGGTGAGGGTTTCTTTTTGCTCTTCTTGCTCTGAGTGTGATTGCTCTGATCCGGACATCTTTACTTCTTCCAACAAGCAACTTCTCGTATCTTGAAAGACTTCTGCACTTCGTGTCTTCACGCGATGAAAATTTCTGGAGAATCAAAACAATGAGATCATAGTCCTCGAAAAGACAACAATGCAATGATGCAAGCCTCGAGGGTCCCCTGTGGCTGACACAACACACAGCTCATCACTCGGCCTGCGTGGTGCGTCTCAATCATCTGATACCTCGCTTACTGAACTCACCCCAGCGCGCCATGCCTTCTCCACCCCTGCCCCTCCTCAGATGAAGGAACCTCCCCCGTCTCCACCCCAGCCACTTTTTCCACGGGGGATCTTCCCACGAATCTTCCTCTTCGAACCTTGATACGTCACGAGGCCAGATGCCACGCAAACACTGTGGCGCCCGTATCCACAAATGAACGATCTTCTCCCGGTGCACAGATATATGTGAAGATCTTATAACGGCAGCCGTTGTCGACGAGACGGACTTGAAGCTCGAGTTAGAGCATCCGAGAAAATCAAACTCCACAGAAGGGCGAGACGAGAGCCATCACCCAGGTTTTTGAACGGGTCGGTCGGCACCGGAATCTGAGCTTGGAGTGAGTGTCGCGTCTCTCGGCGTCACCCTGCGCTTTGACCCAATCGAAACTCCCATTTCTGTTGAAGGATGCGCGGATGAGATTGTGGTTAGGGAGTTCATGTTATGAGCAGGGTTCATGGAAGGCGCCGAGTGATGGGAATTGTGGTTGGTAAGTTCTCGAGGCGGTGATGGTCAGCCACAGGTATCCACAGGGAAATATCCTTGACTTGAAACGTAGGCCTGTTGCTGATATAAGTAATCCACAAATGTAGATTATCAATTTATGGGGTTTATGGACATCATCTTTGGCATTAATTTGTGATTGGATTGTGTATGGGAGAATTGGGTTTCCGATGAGCTTGAAAGCAAGTTTCTTAAACTCAAATCTGACTTGGCTGCTAATAAATAAGGCGCTGGTCCGCTGAAATGGTATCACTTTTTGCTTGAAATTTGGTCATGCCACCACACTTTTGCTGTGAGAAATCAGGACATGGTATGGAAATTGCCTTTAATCGAGACCTTTTCGAAGTGGTGCCGAGGAAATGAAAGGCTTGGGGTCATGACTGGACTACTGTCTCACAGAAAATGAGGCAAATCAAAAGAAACAGGAAAGTCTAAGTATTCCACGGCTATACCAAGGAAAATCTGCATATACGAAGACTCTGGAGACCGGTGGATATATGTATGCCGAGAGAAGACATGATCACTTGATGTCGAGAATATTGCCCAAATAGGAAGCAGGAAAACAAAGGTCTAGATCCAGCTCGCTTTCATAAATTGTCAAGTCCGGAGAATTCATAAACTCCAGTGGCTAGATAGATCCATGTCTGGGTGAAGAAATCAGGTTTCTGTCCTTTGTCGGCCGTCACCGCAGCCTGCAGCCTGAGACAGGTCCTGGACTCCTCCCAACTCGAGCTTTCGGGATCAATTCTGCAGACGAAAATGCAAGAAGCCGTCTGTATCCAGCTACCTGGAACCACGGGTGAGCACAGCATAAGCCAGAAAAGAAAGAACTGGAAGAATCATGCAAGTTCCTGTGAAGTTATTTTGAAGTGTTGCGGGCCGCTTTCGTCGGAAGCTCGCAGGCTCGTTTAACAGTGCGCCACAGGCTGCAGCCACATCCGGTTTTGGCAGGAACCTTGCACATGACTTAAGCATCAATCGAGCAATTTGCATTTCCCTAAATTGAGAACCATTCGAACCATTGTTACACGATCAGAACGGTCTGCCAAATATGGCAAGGGCACGTTAACAACCCTCGTCCCTGTCTCGAAACGGAGAATGATATCACTGTGGCTCTGGAGCCATCCTCTTTGCTTGAAAGCCACCTTTTGACAGGCTGAAGTTTCGATATAAAGTGCCACAACTCATGCAGAAGGTAGCGGGGACTAGATGACTAGGAAATACTACACAGGCAAGTCTTAACGAAGCAAGCATCCCTAGATCGCCCAGCGTCTCTTTCATCCCCTCCAGCTGACGCCACACATGCCCCTCCTCCTCCTTCAACACGACCACAGACTTCGAGAAACCTGTTTTCCAGATCTCTTGTGGCACGGTACCTAGACCTTCTGCTGTGGCTCAAGCTCACCCCTCGCGTCTAGCTTATCCCCCACTAGACCCCGCTATCCACAGCCTTAGACCTCTCGAAACCTGGATATCCTGCTCCTTCAAGCAGCAAGACGACATCCAGCCAATGTATGACATGATAGCGTCATATTGCTTTGCATCAACTCTGACACTCCGTGACTTCACATGCTCGACATATCTGGTAACAACAGGATCAGGGGTCGAAGACGGCCTCTCACCAGGCTGTGGCAAGGGAAGATTTGGGCTTCAATACGACAAGGAATACCGAGATCGAGATGCAGAGATCGTCCGGTAAAGAGGAGCCCTGAGATCATTGTCGCGGAAGAGGCTGGGGAAGTCAAGACTTGGAAGGAGTGAGAGGTAGTATATTATTGCTTCATCCTGCCGTATCAAGATCTTTCGTTATATCATATACCACAAAACAATTCATACCTCAAGCTTCAATCAAATCAAAAGCCATCTTCATACTTCTTCCTCATAAACACATCAAAAAGTCAAAATGGCCGGCCTCCTAGGAAACCTCACAAACAGTGTCGACAAGACTCTCACAGGTGGTGATGAGCAGCAAGGCCAAGGCGGTCTCCTCGGTGGCGTCGGAGGCACAGTCAACAAGACAGTTGACGGAGCCGGAAACGCAGTTGGACAAACTGTTGATGGAGCAGGAAACGCAGTTGGTCAGACGACGAAGGGCGTTGGAAACACGGCTGGAGGATTGACAGACACTGCTGGTGGTGCTGTTGGAGGTGCGACGGGACAGCAGAAGCAGGGAGGTCAGGGTGGTGGATTGGGTGGTGGACTGCTATGAGCTGGTTATGAATTGATTTGGGAAGTTAGGGGTGGGAAGATGTAATAATGATGTATTTATTAGTACTTCATATGGGAATTGGGATGGATGATGACTTCAATGAAATGAAAACTTGGAACACAATCATGCGCCAACTTGTAGTAATGATTGAAACTGGCTATGTATTGAGATCCGTAATTCATGTCGAATTGTTCTCCCTCTGAGGTGGTCGTCGTGAATCTTGATGCCGCTGACTGCCTGAGAAGGTGCCGGCTCGCTTACGCTCCTCTGCACGTTTCCTGACACTTTCAGATATCAAGCGCTACAGCATAGACAGTGGACTTCTGAACATACTCATGGTTTATCAAATACGCATAGAACTCCAAATGCTGTCACTGGTTCTGGAATCTGTGATCTGCGATTGAATGAGCACTTGCTCAACGTCATATCCCACCAGGCTCGTGAGATGGTCACTTTCCTGGCCATAACTACAAAGGTCGGGAGAACGAGAATCACTGGCTTTCTTGAAGCATCAGAACTCGGTTCCTCTCAAATTTGGTTGCTTTTATTTACATTTCCTTTCTAATCCACGATTCTCAAAGATGCTCTGACCTATTCAGAGGTCGAATGGTCTTTAACGTACGCTCAACGCATCCTAGTAGTCTTGATTCATTGGTCACGAAACCACCCAGAGGTGCACTCACCATGTTACCAGAATGATGTAATCAACGTTATGTATTGGTATTCTAGAGGCTTTTTCTGTCCGAGCATCACGAAAGACGCCAGTCAGCGGGCGTTCGGTAAGTCCTCTGTCGCCATGATCTGGTTCCACCCCCGTCCTCCCCTGGTCAAAAACCGTATGATCACAAGTCGAAAACGCATCAGTCACTGATAGAAGAAATTCCTATGCCCCGCGGCACAATCTCCACCATGAGCACAAGACGGACCGTTCTTAAGCGTCCTACAAGTACCTGACGGTATTCGACGGGATGCTATATAGGTAAGTCTCGATCCTAGGGTTGCGCTGCGTTTGTATGAAGGCTTCGCAGAAATTTCGAAAAGATGTCTCTTGATTCTCAGGCTCCTCAAGCACTTGTGGCTAGAAACGACAATTAGACAGTTTGTTTAGCCACTTACTTGTTCGAAGGTCATGACTTACCTTCCCAGTCATACTGTCGCTCTGTGTTTGTTCCGGTGTTTGTTCCGGTATCTCGAGAAGTCTTCGCTTCCGGGTCCAGTGGTATAAATCGCTCAAATAGTATTCTCGCCAAGTCGAGCCTTTCTTCTCGTACAGCCATGCTGCGCTCCTTCCCAAAGATCAGTATCATTCGCCATATGCATTTTTTCCATCTTAAAACTTACACGCCAGTGCCGGCCTCGTGGACCGTGGCGATCTCTTCGACAAACGGTGGCTTCAAAGTCAGAAGTCGGCAGTCCAGAGCTGGTGGATCTTGGAAATTCAACCGTTTGCGCTTCCGCATTTTGGTGTTATTGCTTGGCTCTGACATTGACAGAGGTACCTCTTCTGGCTTGACCTCGAGCTTGACCTCAGCTCTGACTTCAGACTTGATTTCAGGAACAGATCTGTCATTCTTTTTCGAAGCTGATGGAACTCCTATTCCTCTAGATTTGAGCATAGACTTGATCATTCGGGCTTTGATAGAAGATGAGACAATCGGTCCGTCCAAGGCTTGGAGAGTATACGGCGCTTGTAGTTGTCTTGGAGAGCCCGGATGAATGTATTAGGATCGGTTGTCATCCACTCCTTGATGGTAGTGAGATGGTCGCCTTGGATTGCGGCATCAAGTTGTTGGGACTTGATAAGCGGGACGGCCTGTCCGAAACCGAGCTGGGAGGGTCGAGAAGCCATTCGCTCTGTAGAACCTCGCTGTGGGTGCGTAACTCGATCTTGGAGTGTATCACCACTGATTTGATTTCTGTGATCCTGAGACATCTTTGTTGTCGTTCGGTATGAAATTGGGGCTGGGAGTTGTTGGGTTTGGATTGTCGATGGGGACGAAGGTTTCAAGTGAACGCCGCTTAGATATGCGCTAAGCTTATAAACGGCTGATCGTGGCTCAGTTTTGCTTTGTTGGTACTCTGTATGTAAGTCCTTTGCTGGGCCCGGATTTATGATGAAGTGTCTGAGCCGTGGATGGATACAGCATTTCTCGCTTAATGACCTCGAAGAACAATCTCACCACTTTCAGTTCCCAAGCTGCGCAGTACATACTGAGGCACACACTGCACCGACAAAGTATCTACTGCTTGTTATAAACTCTGCGATGGTGATGTTGGTATTTTTCAAAAGAAATCCGTTGGTATTCCACCTTCAAGCTAGCTCAGCTTCATCTCGCTCCTCCACAGAACGACTGCTGCGTATCACAAACTCCAGGATCTATCATGGGATTTAATTGCAATAGTGGGGCAGACATCTCACACTGCAATGCATCAAAGTATTACAGGCATCATAAGCAGGAACTGAGCGATCATCGACACGTTCACGGCGGAGCTAAAACACAGGGTCGGCTTCGAAGTACATCTATTACATCCATTGTCGTTTCTTATATCACTGTCAACAGATATCAAGTCCCATCTCAGCCATAGAACTTCCACGTAGTTAGTCTTCTGAATATTTGTTCGAGCACGCCTGGCAAAGGGTACAGCGCATTGTACCTTCAACTGAAGCATTCACCCTCCATCCATGTTGTCCTCGGGATGCTTGTTGGAGGTTGCAGGTGTGGAACTTGAGATAATGATCAACAATCTGAAATGCCCAGTAGATAAAAGGCCTGTCCTAGAAGTGAATATGAAAGCACTTTGTTCTGTGCCGCAGGTCAAGAGTCAGGAGAGCATCTTTACCGGTGAATAATTTACACTAGGGGACTGCTCAATGACACCGTTCACAAATGATCTTGCTTCTTCGAAGACAGACCCTGAACTTTGCGAACCTGTCACACCACGACCTATCCGTGAAGCTGCTGTCGAGAGTAGTGTTTCTAGTGGTGAGGCTGCCACACACCCCCAAGCGAGCATCCCTACAACTTGTCACTCCCCGTATCCTCATTCGACCATTTTCACTTTCAATTTCTTCCTGCTGTCAAGTATAATCAAGATTTTGGACGAGAAAGGGAGAGGGAAGTGGCAGCAACTGCGACCCATGTACACGACAGCTACATGCTTGCCACGAGAACTTCTCCAAGCGCTTTATCTAAGGACCAATGGCAAACTCCCAGCGTACGTAGAACATTACTTTTGAACTTTGTCGCTAAAAGTTGACACTGTGTCCAGGCGGTCTTCAAATCCCTGCATGGTTGCACTCATTCATTTGAATGAGAACTTCACAGGGTGAGAACCATATATATACTGTTGGAGCACCGCACGTAGGAATGACTAAAAGATCTTGCAAGACAGTGAAGTGCAAAGCAAGTGAATTAGAAAGAAGAAAACCCATGAGAATCGAAAAGACTGCAACCTAACACAGTCAGCATGGCATTCTATCTGATTCACCGGAGAGGGTATCATGCATATTTGTCTCATTTACGGGAGAGCTGATTCCTGAAGAAACAGATGATAAACCTATAAAGTTACCCCATCTGCTGCGACTCATTACAGTTAACAGCACTGACTTTTGACAGCATTATAATGTCACCGAATGTCCTGCGGGAAAAGGGGCTCCCATTGCTGACAAGGTCAGAAGATTTGGGGGAATTCAAGGCCTGAGACCAAACCCAATGCTTGATGACACGGGATTCCGATACAAGTGCCTCTCGTAGAACCCTTTCGCTAGAAGTTTTGCTGTCAAAAGAAAGAACTTGTGTTGTCACCCAGAGATGTACTTTCGAAGCCTATTGAGAGCAACACCACATCATCAAGAAGCGCCCCCTTTGCGTCTCGCTTCGAGGCTCTGAAGCCGAATTCAGTCGAGAGAGGATTAGCGCTGAACACGCTCCTGACTGGCGGGACTGTATGGTAGACTTCTGAGTTGGATACACCTTCCAGTATCACACGCAAAATCTCTTCTTTCCTTGTTTCAAGAAACTGGTTAGAGCCTTTAAATGGTGGGCCTGTAGCTGTTATATTACTGAAGCCTCACTCCAAACAAGAGTAGTGAAACTGTCACATTCACTTGCAGTGTGTAGTGAAGAAGCCCCTTCACTTGTCTGCCAGCGTTGAGTCTATATATAAAAAATGAACTCGGACACAAAGAAAAGGTTTAGGTACCTAGACATCAGACCAAAGCATGGCATTGCATGAGTCCCGAGCATGCTGTAAATATAACCTAAGCATATTCTCCCCACACCTCTTTTCCTTGTTGCAGATTCGCCGAGGCCTAAAGCAAACACCGCCTTTTCCGAACATATGTTCATCACTGTTCTTCCATTCTAATAAAATTCGCAGCAGTTTTCAAAGTTTGGATTCCTATCACTATTTTTATAATTATCATGCGAATAATGTTGATAATGTTGACAGCACGTTCGGACATCAACGATTCGACAACCTTAAAGAAGGCTCTCGAGTAGAAATATTGTACATGATATGTTACAGTACTTTGTGTCAGCGGCGTGTCTACGCGGCGACTCGGGGTTGCAAGCCTTCTTTACCGGAGCATGGATTCCAGTCGGCATTGCATCGAGAGATGGCATTGAATCTTGGTGGATGCCTGGTTTGGAGATATATATACCTGCAGGACTCTGGTTGAAACGCTAACTTCACTGATGACGAGATTCAGTGAATGCTCGTTCGAGGAATAGCGAAATGGGGAAAACTTTTAGATATCGCCCACATGCATTATCTGTCTGTTCACTTCAACAGGTATCTCTCTTTCCCATATTTAACATGATCCAGGGACGATACAGTATAGCAAAACACTTCATTGGAAGACTAGGGGGTCAGAATCAAGCCTTTACCAACTTGGCTTCTACCTCCTCACCCCACCACTCAGGAAAACCAAGCACTCGCTTTCCTAACCTAGCTTGTTCAGCAGCAAACACCATAGCGTGGCTTCTGATAACCTCTTCCAAGCTGCAGCCAACATGTAGTCTCTGTGCCTCTTCAATACTTATTCCATGGTTCTTAACCGCATCGACAGCAAGGATAAATTGCCTTGCAAGTCCATCATCGCCACCGCCATGACCACCCTTTGCAATATGTGGCTTGTAGATCGTCTTCTCCCCGGTATTGAAGTTCTCAACAGTAATGTTCTCACTGTCTGCATAGATCTCGCCATCACAGCCATAGATGTGACTATATCTCTCGCAAATCTTCTTGGTATGCGCTACCATGTGAAAGACGGCTGTCTTTGCACCTCGGCCAACAAGAGCTTTCTCCTTGTCCGTCTCACCTGGAAGAGGCTCGTTCTCCCACTTCATGGTCACCACTTGGTCATCGCAGACATCGTTATCCGACTCATATACACAGCGGCCGAACCAGTTCTTGGAGGCAACTTTCGAGACTGGTATGTCTGGCGTGTAATTCTCCTCAAGCTTAGCCAAGACCGCAGTCTCACCCGCAGAACGTCCACCTTGGGCTATGCATTCTTCGATGTCATTGACAACAATATCAACAGGCCAATGTGTGTTTCCAGAGCTGAGACCTTTGTATTGAGCGCCGAGGTATATCTTCTTTGCGGAGTATTTGCAGGACGTCTCGATCGGACATGAAAGACAATTCGTAGCATCACCTGCAGCAGTCGGCTTTCGGGACTGGTTGAAGTATTGAAGCGCACCCGTCGAGCTGAGCTGAGTTGGAATGTGTGCAGGCTTTGTAGTACCGGGGGGAGGTGAGCATAGTAGCCAGAGCAGTAGGTCGATATCGTGGCAGGATTTCGTGAGGAGAGAAGGTGCTGTAGTAGATTCCTTGCGCCAATTGCCTCTGCACATTGTCAGCAATGTCCTAATCATAAAGGGGGCTATCCTTTACCTGACATAGCTATGCGTGAAGTGCCACCAACCCACTGGCTCCGTATGATTGATGGACATAATCTCACCAATAACCTTGTCTTCCAGTAATAGCTTCCGAAGCAGCATATTGTGAGGGCTGTATCTTAGGACGTGTCCGATGCCAAAGATCTTCGAGGGTGTGGTATCAGGCAGATTTGGGAGCATAGCCTTGTATATAGAGACACAGTCATCCAACGTGGTTGCTAACGGCTTCTCACACATAATATGAAGGCCTAAAGGCGCCAGTCCAAGGATGACCTCCTTATGCATCTCATCCAGGACGCAGATGAATACAGCATCCACTCCTTCTGGCACATCTTCTCCTCTTGTAGCCTTCATACGTCTCTCTTGCTCCCAGGCAGAGAATTGTCTCCAGTTCTCGAACTCTTGTCCATCTGCTGGCCCAGCTTTGCCCCATATGTACGTTTCGCCCATCCGCTTGCGCTTCGACGTGATCGGCTCTGCCACTGCTACCACAATGCCATTTGTTGATTCCCCCGTTGCTCTGGCATATGCAAACCCTCGTGAGCCTGCACCAATGATCAGGATTCGAGGAGGGTTTTGGGACATTGCTGGGCGAGGAACGCCTGGAAGGCGATCGACCTCATCTTGGACGGTAGGAGAGTCTGCGTGTGGTGCCATCGTGACAATTCGTTCGGTCCGGTCGGATTCTGCTGTATTAGTTGCAACAATATATGTCATGAGCTCAGCTCGATGTTTACCCCACCATCAACGATAGCTGCAACCCCACGGTGGAAGCTGCAACGTGCAGGCTGCTAGCAATAGTAACGTTACCGGGCTTTGGCCAATGGCAGAAGACTAGTTTGAATAGCGCAACTCAGCCGCAGCTGTACTGCGCTGTGGATTGGTGCACCAAGGCTCTGGTGAGCTGTTGAGCTTCGTGTTTGATTCTGAGAGCTCGAAGGTGGGAGCAATCTTGGATTTTGCTCCAGTGGGGCCTCAGGCAGCAAAGGTGCCGAGAAATGGAACAAAAGTGGAAGACATTCAACAGCCACCCAACAAAACGTCGTATAATATTGACAACAATACACTCGGAGCCAACATGATATTCTAGGATCTGTAAAAACAAACATTTCATTCATGCTTATCGAAATGTTCTTGTCCATACTAGTGCTTCGCTTAGCGTAAAAGGGGTAAGCGCGCTAGCGCTTCAGCCTCGGCTAGCAAAAAGAACCACCACAACGCCCAAGACTTCACTCCGACATAGTTGAATGATTACAAGAGCAAAATAAAAGGTTTAAAGTGCAAAAACAAGGTCAATTACGACTCAGACGGGACCTTTGGAAATCACGTGAGCAAACAGACTAGGCTGATTGAATGTAGGAACTTACTCGAACCCGCAATCTCCGGTAATTCCCTGCCGGAAACCGATGCCTTACCATTAGCTAGGACTTGTTAGTCATGGATCACGATGCTAATGTCAAGAGGACTTACGCCACCAAGCCGAAAGTTTGAGAAGGAAAAGTGCTTATTACTATATATACAGATACTGATAGGGAGCCAATCATACTTCGTATTTTAACCCCACAGCTCTTTTAGTGGCTGGAGCATTTAACCTTTAGGAGTGAGGAGAATGCGCTCCTACAGCAACGCTTGCTGGCCTCTGAATTCTTCAAGTGAACCCACAGCATGCTCTATCACAATAACCTATTGTATCATCAAAGGCTCAGCTTTATTATGCAACTAGAACATGTACGACCCGAAATTCCTTGCTCACTCGGGACATTCAAGCAGGAGAACTTTTACTGCACTCGGACTGAAGCTTTGAGGTATACACTGGGAGGCATGTAAGCTATCACATTTTGTTCGTAAGCAGCATACCTAGGTAATCAACAGAAAGTTTACATATTAAGATGGTCATGTGACCAATCAGAGTTCTCAATCTACCTAGGTAGGTACGCAGAATTATGTCATTGTTGGTGGTGCTTTGGACCTCTATTGTACCTCCAGTCTATACATCCAGATCTTCCAAAATCATACTCGCAGCTTTCTCGCCGATAGCATAAACAGTAGCCTGCAGATGAGCACTGATCTGCAAGGGCATGATGCTAGCATCTACAACCCTCAATCCCTTGACACCATACACCCTCAGCCTATCATCAACCACACCTCCTTCAATACCTCGCTTGCCACCCATGGCACAGGTACCCACCGGATGCCAATCCGTGATAGTAGACTGCACGATCCAATCTTCCAGCTGGTCATCTGGCACTGAAGGAGATGGAAATGCTCGTCCACGAATGATGCCGGACAATGACTTCGTTGAACAGATCTCTTGTGCGAAACGTTGACATTCTGTCATGACCTCGAGATCAAGATGCCCATTCTTACCAGTGTAATATTGAGGGTCAACGGCAATTCCATGAATGCCAGTGGCGGGATCACGAGGCTGGATATGAATGCTGCCTTTTGAGAACGGGTACTGGAGGATCTGAAGCATAGTCCCGTACTTCTTGCCATCTGCGAGATCCGGCTTGAAGAATGGATTCCAATTTCCAAGGTCGAAGATATACTCTATCTGTCCCAGTTTCTCTGTGCCCGAGAGCCTATCAAGACAAACTCTGTCCTGCTGAGTGAGATCATTGCTGGTGGGTGATGCTGACGCAGCTATTGAGGTAAGCTTTTCGTGTGGGATGACATGCCTAAGGGGGAGATAGCACATAGAGCATGGAAGGATGGTGAGAGGTCCCAACTTCGTGTTAGTATATTGCTCTAAAGCAGAGTTGCCACGTTGTATATCAATCTTCAGATCATCTGGGTTTGGAAGACTTGGATCGACCTCGAATATCATAGCCGTCACTGTACATGGTAAGGAGCTGTTCCACGGTATTAAGTTATACGTACTAATGTGTTCTTGAAGATTCTCTCCGACATTCGAGTTGTCAACTTTCACCTCGATACCAGCTCGACCCAGGACTTCAGGGCTACCTATCCCTGACATTTCCAGGATTTGAGGAGATTGAACACTACCAGCAGAAAGAATGATCTCTCGAGAGGCAAGAACATCGAAATCTTCCCCACCATGCGCGAATCGAACACCTTTGGCAACCCATTCCCCATCATCTTTCTTCATCAAGATCTCCTTGACCTCAGCATCAGCTATGATGACCAGATTCGGCGGCGACGCATTGGGTTGATAATATGCGTTTGCAGAGTATGATCTCGCTCCACTGTTCGGATCCACAGAGCAAATGTTCGTCCATACTCCAACGTTTGATCCAGAGAGATGGGCCTGGTTGGATTCAACACCTAGCGCGTTCAAAGTTTCGTGCCAAAATGCATGAGATGCAGAGTACTCAGAGGGAAAAGAGAGCTGAATTGGACCGTTTGACCCCATTACATGTGGATCAAAGTGTGCTTTCGCACTTATCTGTAGTTCCCCGCTGGGCCTATGAAATGTCTCGCTCTTCTTGAAGAATGGCCTATATTAGTCAGTTCAGTGAGCACATTACGGATGACAGAAAGGATGGTCGTCCAACTCACAACAAATCATCCCAACCCCACCCATCATTCCCCAAATCCCTCCACGCATCATAATCCTCCCTACAAGCACGATTCCAAGTCATGAAATTCAACGCACTCGTACCTCCCAGGACCTTCCCACGAGGCCATGGCAGTGATCGTCCACCCAGTCCTGGCTGAGGCGTAGTCACGAATTGCCAGTCGAGATTGGTCCCTAGGGGATTTCCATAGTAGGCTGGGATATCGATATCTGGATTCTTTCCTGCTGCAGAGCCAGCTTCAAGCACACCGATTGTAAGATTGGGGTTTCCGGAAAGTCGAGCTGCGACGACTAGTCCTGCTGTACCACCACCTATGATAAGGTAGTCGAATGATTTCTTCGCAAATTCCGGAGCTGAGATGGGGGTTGGTGTTGCCATTGTTGTTGAGGATGGTTGGGACTCTCAAGATGAGATACTGAGGAGCTGAACACTTATCCCATGTCATGAAATAAAATAAAAACCAGCTTGGTTCATCTTGCGGGGCATCATATGCTTATTTTGAGTATCAGTTGTTGCACATTTGACTTGGTGGTAACACAGCTTTTCAGCATAACCCCGCAGTAAAGCATATCACTATCTCTCCCCTCACCCACGAAGGTGGGGTATTTCGATAGCTCAAGGTGTACGTAAAGTCATATGATGGCGAAAGTTCGCCCTCTGATGCAAAAGATCTCATTGATCTGCGAGATTTCGTTCGCTCGCTAACATCATTATTGCCTTTGGTCTTTCCGGGACTTGACTCCCGATATGGGGACACAAAAGGCCGCCCTTGGATTCCTCTCTCAAAGCCTACCCTGTTGGCGGGCCGTCCCAGAACTTGGGTGCGAGTCCCAGAAATCTGGTGTGGTAGCATGCATGGATATGCATTGCATATTGCAACCATGCATCTAGCGAACCAGGTGCTGAACCTCGGACAACCCGCACCCTGGAGTTAATGTACTATTGATATCAGGACAGTATAGGAGATGAGCTCGAACTTGTAGCAAAACACGATAGAGTAAACCTAATCTTTCATGATCTTTGCTATATACAACATCACTACTGTATCAAACCTGAAGTACGATATTAATAAACTGCACTGCACTCTCCCATGTGATGTTGAAGTCCATCGAGACTATTCCCTCGAGGCTTCCCCGATGCCATTTGCAGTATAGTGCCACCAATCTCCTCTATGGAATAGACATGTTCACTTCAAGTCGTCGTCCTCTTCATCCTCATTGGCATTGCAATTCCATCAGCTGGTGTCAGGGCTTATCACCAATGCGAAGGAAGGAAACAGACTCTTTCAACACATCTTGCAAGCGCAGAAGGCCTTAACTTCCAACAGTTCACAACAGTTCACGCCACTTCAATCAAAGCCACAGAATCAAACGGTATCAATTCTCGAAGACTATACATCGACGCTACGCTATCTTAGAAGCTCTCACTTCCAAGGACCTAGACTCAAACACAAACAAAAACATATGTACCCAAGACGACGCTCATGCAACCCCAACTCCAAACACCTCCCATGCATACACTCCATCCTCTTACCAATACCACCAAACGGAACCTCACCATATACAAGTCCACCTCCGACTCAAACACAACCCTCAGCATGATCAAGTATTCCCAATAAGCTTCTTAGAAGCTCTCTTCAATATCCTCGCCGCCTTCTCAACCTGCTTCTGCGCCAGCGCCCAGTCACCGGCTGAGACCGCATCTCTGATCGCTGGGAAGTATTCATCGTTGTTTTTAGACCAAAGACTTGGTCCGAAGAGGACATGTTTAAATTGTGTGCGGTTGGGAATCTAGACATGTTAGTATAATGGCCACTGTGACATTGGTGGGAAAGGAGAGAAGAAAATAAGAACATACCCCACCACCCTCCTCCAAATCCAACAGATGCGTCTCAAAGTTCGCCATTCTATTATTGTGACTCTTCCTATGCACCGCATAACTTGCACTCTCAAATCCCCCTCCACCAAGAACAACAGCATCCCACTCCAACTCCCACTTCTCGAACTTCCTCGCATCGTTCGCGAATTGTAACACCGCCTCTCTCAACGGCTCTGTGCTCCAGGCTGGATTACCTGCTTGATTAACACCTTTGTTCTCAGCCCAATTCTCGAGGTCCATAGCCCAGCGCGTGACAGACGACGAGTAAGCAGATATATCGAAAGGGAGAACAAGACGATCCGAGAATTCGAGAATGAGAAGGGCCCAAATTTGAGCGAGGACTTTGTGGTACTGGAAATTTGGATCACCAACTGTTTCCATCCACTCGAAATTATCGTATGCAGAGTGATCTGGGAACGGTGTGCCAGTGAAGCCAAAGTCGAGACTGGATGTTCCGGCCATATCTTGAAACGCGACATAGTCACTGCCAGCTCCCAAACCTTCCAATTGTCCTTGTCGATCATCCCAGAGCTGTCGAATGGTGGCGTTTTGGTACGGATCAGAGGTCCGATCCAGGACTCGGAGAAGCGACTTCTTGAACACCGGGCTGCCAGCTGCTTTGAAAGTGCTGCCACCCACGGCGACATCGACGTTGAGATACGCATAAGCGTCTCCCCGGATCTTATCCATGTTCTTTTCAACATACTCAGTTGAGCCAATGAGATTGTACTCCTCTGCATCCCAGGATGCGAACTCGATAGTACGAAGAGGTCTCCATCCTCGTTCAACCAGATCACCAAAGATGCGAATGACCTCTAGCATGACAGCAGTACCAGATCCGGGATCAGTGGCACCATACACCCAGGCATCGCGGTGATTGCCAACAATAATTGACTTCTCTTTTTGCTCAACACCCGTGATCTTGCCCATCACGTTCCAGATTGGCTGTTGCTCGACCTCATCCTGGTCATTGACGAGATGGACTGTAGGAGATGAAAGATTTCCAGACCAGTACTCAATATCAGGAATTGCTCCTTGCCACTCATCAGGACATGGCTGACCAAATCCTTCAATGGACTCCAGCAATATTTTCGCTTCTCCCCAACTCAATGGTATACTGGGAATCTTGACAAGTCCTGCGCTGTCTTCCTTGGCGATCCTCTTCGCTCCCTTCGTGCTGGCCCATCCAGGCGTGAGGACATCTCCTACAACCCAGTCTCCAAGACTGACAGAACTTCGCATAACACCATTCTCTGGCATATACCTCCCATTCGGCGCTGTCTCTCCTTTGACGAATCCATCATCCGCCGGATCACTGTACATGATCACACCCTTGAATCCCCATGGCTCCGCAGCTTTGATCTTCATTTCCGGCGTTCCACCATGATACCTCACCAAGGCAATAGCACCCTCAACCGGAATCCCACTGTCATACAACCTCTTGTAATCCTCCGGCGTTCCATGATTCGCAAATATCAACGGACCGCTCACATCACCACTCTTCGAAAGGCCATGGAAAACGGGTGTCTGCTGTCGTTCGGAATACACACTCTCCTCATCAACCTTCGCAGTCCATTTCACCTTGCCATCCGCATCCAGGATCTCGACTTTCCTACCACCAACTTTAGGATAGTTGAGATATACGTCGAATTCCTCCTTCCGTACATCTTCCAAGAAGTTGTTCCGGAAGAACTCCTCGACGTACTCGGCTAGCACATAATCTCCCTCTGTCCCAGCAACGTGGTCGTTTTCTGTGACTATCCTCAGATACTCCTTGATGCGATTCTCATCCACCATGGATTGAACATGTATCCTAACGGATTCCGGGTCGAACATCTGGCCTGCCATTCGTTGCGCAGCAGAAGTGAAAATGTCGGACATGAAGATCACATATACGATCGCCATAACCAGCAGGATAGCAAAACATCTCCCCAGCACAATACAGAAATTGGCATCGATGACCGGCCACCCGCATTTCCACCTCCTCCTCCCAGGTGTCTCAGCTGCTGTTTCCCCCTCTCCATCCCCTTCACCATCTGGTTCCGGCGCCGTCCCATCCGTAGCCCTCTCCTCCCCAATCCTCGCAAATCGTCCTCTCATCGCATCCGGTATCCTAGGTCTCCACCTCCAATTCCACCGTGTGCCCAACCCAAGACTCAAGCTCAAACTAGATATCCTCTTCCCCCAACTCCTTCCCCTCCCTCCCTCTCCATCCGCAGGATCCTCAATATCCAATTCCAACATCTCCCTCCTCACCTCCCCCTCTTCTTCCTCACTACTCCTCCTCGCTCTCCTCTCATCTTGTCCTAAAAATGTATCATTCTCCTCATCGCTATCTTCGCTTCCACGATCAGTGGGAGGAGGTCTATACCCCTGTCTCCTGGTAGGAACCGGTAACCTCCCACCTGTCCCGAGAAGTCCTTCTCTTTCCTCCCCTAACGCATTTTCTCGCTGTGTATTCGTATCCCGCCGCGGTATCGGAGGAGGATTCGAAGGTGATAGGGTCCGCGATGAACTCGAAGAGGGGGCCGAGAGCCCGATGGCTTCTTCGTAGGAGGGGATGCCCGGGTTCGAGGAGGGTATATATTTATTGGGTTTCTCGTCCGGCATCTTGTCTATCCTTTCTATTGTTCCCTTCTATCCCTCAATTTCCCTTTGTCAAATTCGCAGATTCGGGTCGGCTTAGACTATCATCGAGGTTGTGTAGGACTCGAGTCCCAGCTGCAAGAAGCCGTATTGTATCGTACAGCGCTCCCGTTGCGATGCAACAGTCCCTCCGTGAATCAATGAATCAGTCCTGCTGAATATCGCATTGTACCATCAATTAACAATACTCGACTCTTTCGCACAGTCGTATGGATTCAGAGAGCGAGCGTGGCGAGGATGGGGTGCCGTTGCAAAGGGTGAGGTGTGCAGCTGAGGTGTTGACGAGATTCGCGTCTCGGCTTGCTTGGCTTGGCCTGGGAAGCTGCCGATAAAACACTTGGGAAGGAGAAAATGTCTGAGCGACGACTGGGGATAAATAAACGTTGATGATGAGTTAGGAAGCTCGGAAATGGACTCTTGATGTGATCTGTGCTTACTCAATAATGGGCAACGTTGATGAACGGTGAATATCACTTAATAGATAAAAACCCAGGATTCAGGAGACGTCATGTGATCATCAATGGCTTCTTCAAGTTCTCATTTCTCATCGAATATTACATACTGATGGAGGCAGCCGCTGATGCTGCAACCATCATCCTTCTGCTCGCCAATACACATGGTTGATGTGCCGCGCTGGCTCAGAATCATCCAGCCTCGCATCCGATCACCAATCCTCCAATAACATCATACAAGAATGCACATCGTCTTGTCATTCCTCACTATTTGCCTGATCCTGGATACTTTCAATCTTCTCTTACTTCGCCGCTGTTGTCACAACGCCTTCATATTCTCTTGACGCGATGTACTCTATCGTGCGTTGGAAGTGACGTTTTGGCATATCGATCGTGGCGGATTCTTGATTGGTTTGGAGATTCGAGTGGATTAGCTCGATCAACCCATTAAGGTATTTTGTCGTGACCTAGCAAGTCAGTTGGAGTATCATGATATGAATGGTAGTACTTACAGCTTCATTTTGCTGATCGAAGTAGTAGACGTAACGATTCAGGATCTCAACGAAAAGCTCAACTGAAACAGCTGTATCCATGCAAGCATCTGCCACCCGAAGTGCGCGCTGAAGACACTCCAGAACTCTCTTACCATCTCGGTAAAGCTGTACAGATTAGCACATTGCGGAAACATGAGGCTACTCAAACTTACATCCTTTGTTTCCTCGCTTTCACCCTTTGCGGCAATAGGTACAGCCCACCAAAGATGGGATGCCAGGTAGACGGCGCGGCATTGATCTGGTTTCTTCAACAATTTGCTGCCATGAAGAGCACACTTCGTGATTAAGGTATCGTAGTTCTCCTTTCCGAAGTTTCGTGTCTCGTGCAACGCTCCAGCAATGACGCACACGGCTTGGAATTGAGCTCTAGAATCACTGATAGCTTCCTCGTAGATGGTGAAAGCTTGGGCAAAGAACTCATAGCTGACCTCCTCAGCACCGGTCTGGTCAGCTATTTGCCCACATGTCACGAAAAGTCGCAGACATAGCTCTGCAGAGCTAGGAACACGTGTGTACAATGTCGAGAGGCTGGAATGCATGAACTTGTAGAGCGTTGATGATTGCGACTCCCAGTTATCATCATAATGCTCCCTTGTCTTATACCTCCGAGCGAGCTTCATTGCAGATGTGATCAAAGCTGGGGTGGTGAATTTCACACGCTCATTGCCTTCAGCATACGCCTTCTTGGTCAGTTGCAACAGCTTGAACTGTGTGTCGTTGTCATCGCTATGGATGAGATGCACTATCCGAGCAAGCCACCCTTGCTCCTCAACGGTCTCATCAGTCTCGATCGCTTTGCGTTGCTGGACACCTGGATATCCAGCTGGCTGTTGCGTACCCTCCTTAATCAGCACTTTCAAAATTTCAAGCACGCCTTCAAGCTGTGGTGTGGTGGTGACTTTGGTGAGATTTCGTAACAGATTTCGTGCTATCTCGCCGGCAACGGCTCTCCGTGTAGGATACGTCTGGGCATGAAGAAGTGGTATGTAGGTAGGAAGAGAGAGAGCCGTGAACAGAGAGACGTAGGACTTCATAGGGGCAAGAAGTAGATTAAGAATGTTGGTTTGTGATTCTGGGGAATGGAGATCAGCACTGTTGGCATGCTGCTTGACCTTGGTGTTTGCGAAGTCGAGGACCTGGTCGACGTAGTCTAGGCGATCTGGGTAGATGTTGATAGCGAGATTCGCCAGCGAAACCAGTAATGCAGTGGTGTCTTGTATTGGTAAGTGCTGAGCGTTGACGAGGTTCAGAACCTGCTCAAAGAAGATTTCATATAGCTTGATGGAATCCGGAATCCCCGTCTTGCTTGTCTCATTGCCATTCGTATCTTCCGTTGGCTCCGGTGCTGGGTCTGGCTTTGACTCCTCTTTGGCAGATTCTTCTGTCTCCTTGGGTGCTTCTCCATTAGTTTCCTCGGATTTTTCTCCATTCTGCGCCGGAGCAGGCTCCGCTAATATTGCTTTGCGCTTCTCTTCGTCCAGCTTGACTTTCTCCAAAAGCTTCGTAACCGCATCCTGCTCCAATTTCTCGCGGTCTTCCTTTTGCTGCCCTTCAGACTCTCGTGCCGCATAGGAAGATAGTCTATCCATCAACGCGATAACAATCACCTTGACATTAACGTGAGGATTGAGTCGTGAAACAGCTGCCAGAAACTGGTCGAGGGTATGGAGGTGGTATTCATCCGGGAAGACTTGGGTGATGACTTCAAGAAGGTATTCCTGCGCCAAAACATCTCGACATTGTACGACCTGCTCCAACAATGGCTGCAGAATAACGTTCTTGTATGTTTCCAGATCCACCAACTGACTCAGTCGAACCAGGTTGTTTCCAACAAGCAATTGAAGCTCTTTGCGCTCCTGTGTCCGCTGCTCTCTTTCCCTCGAGTGTCCTTGGTGCTGCAATCGAACCCATAGCTTGTTCATTTCCACAAAGTTCGTCAGGGTGAAGCTTATTGAATCCTGGAGGTTTCCCTCTGGTCCATCTCCATTGCCCATAGGCAGATTCTCCCGAGCTTGGCCAGAGAGATAGTATCGCAGGAATAGTCCTCGAATCGGGTGCTGAACTCCTCTACTCATCTCCATCATATCTTTCATGATCTCCTTAACTGGCGCATCTTCGATTGACATGTACACTGTCCCAACTGTAATCATCAAGTATAGTCGAGGTATAATGTTGCCAGCATACTGGACAAGTTCGTATAGGTCGGCGAGGTGATTGACAGGATGGGAGTCTTTGAGATAAGAGGATAGGTGTCGCAGAGCATCGAAGACCGCCATGTACAGCTCATAATATTGCTTTGGTCCCAGACTGCTTGTCCGCAGCTCGGACACTAAGGTTGAACTGCCAGTATTATCAGCACACGATCAAGCTCATGCGCAGCTTGCGCAAGAACCGGACAAAGCCGGGGATCTTTCAAGAAGCTCCATACCTGCATTTCAAAGCATCCATAAGCTTGCCTGGGGTTTCCAGACATTTGCGCATGAGATGCGTCTGCTGCCTGACCACTGTGAGAGCATCCTCAAGCAATCGAGCTTGGTCTTCCACTGCTGGCGGGGTGGCCATGGCGATTTGATGTTATTAGTATATCGCACAACGGCCTGCAAAGCTCAGACAGCTGTCATTGACAATGGTGGTCGTGCTTTGGAGAATGGTGGAGGCACAGGTGGTGATCCAGTGAAGCTCGCTACGGTCGCCGTTCAGCCGCGTAAACAGGGAAGGCTACGAGATCCTAATGAGGCAAGAGTTTAAAATGTTTTAGCATTTTTTGAGGCCGGGAAATTGTTGATTCTGGATTGATTTTCATTATTATCTACTATTTATTATGAACTATATCTTAACGTTGGTATCGTACTCCCAATAACGCCATTCCCATGCAGGAAAGTGTCCAGCACTTGGAGCACTTTCTATGCTATTTCCCCTTGTAGTGTTTTTACAAAACTAAATCATAACCATGCTCCTTTCAGCTCCTTACACCAACCGGTGCCTGAACACTATCCCTTTCATATTGAGCACTTCATGTATTCTAGGAATACCCGCCAGCTGAAAATCTGCTGTAAAATCGTCGAAATACGCCAAACGCTCCAGATCTCGCTGACGTATCAGTAGTATAACCTCGAGCAAGGGAAACACTTGTTGGAGCAGGCATAGCTGCTCGTTTGAGAGTGGCAGTACCATTCGACCAAGCGGGGTAAGATGTGTGCCATTGACCGTTGTCATAGCTTGTTGATGAGGCGGAAGATGTCGATGAGGTAAACGTAGATGTGTATGACGTCTCAAAGGTTGACAGACTTGTAGTCGAAGCAGCACTCGAAGTCGTTGTTGATTTTGATGATGAGGTTGTGGATTGGATGGTGGATAGCGTGCTGGACGGTGTGCTGGCAATAGCAGACGAGGACGCAGATGAGGATGTGGTTTGGGAGGACTCTGTATGTGTGGTGGATGCGATTGTAGATCCTGGTGTCGCACTGGTATCTGTAGAAGAAGTAGACGCTGAAGCTTTTGAAGATGATGAGCTTGTTGCTGTTGGTGGCAGGACAATCGTCGTCGGGCCGCTGATATCGATGACTGAATACTCTGTCGCTGTCACTGTGACTGGACTCGCAGCAGGCGTAATTGTCACCTCCACAACATCGGTAGTCTTGGGTCCCTCGACAGTTGTCGTGGATAGAATGATCTCGGTGGTTGGCGATAAGGTATCGGTCTGGACAACTGTCTGTGTTGTAGGTGATGCCGTGAGGGTCTGGACTATTGTCACTTCACCCTGTCCCGACGTGTCTGTAGAAGCTGCTGATCCTCCATCGACTGGCACAACCGAGTAGGTTGCTCTTGCTTCAAGAGCCGCTTTTCGAGGAAAGAATGGCAGCGCGGATCCCAAGGAAAAGAGTGACAATGCTGCAATGAGCGGCGTGGAGGTATTGAGGCGCATAGTGATGATTGATGAGGAGTCTCGGAGTGAAAGAGGATACTTGCACGATATGAGGAGAAGGCAAAGTATGCAGGAAAAACTTACTAGGGTTTTGCAGACCTACATATTATATGGGATTTGTTGATGGCATTGGCATTTGAAGAGGTTGGTGGTTTCTGCGAAGGCTGGTGTTTTCAGTGGAAATGCGATGGCTGGTATCCAAGCGCAACACTATTGTAGCTATGTTTCGCAAGAATAGATGCCGCGATGCTTCGCAGCCTCGAAGACAGGCGTTTCTGAGGACGAAGAATTATTTCAGATGTGCGCGCAACACAGTCACCTCGACGTTTTCGCATTGAGGTGCGGTGTTGGAAACCTGAAGCTCTCCACTGATGGACTCAGGTCTCTGGCCCAATTAGCCGAGGTCAGGCGCCTCCCGATGGCTGGAGAACTTCAACTTTTCATCACACACAACTACCGTACAACCCTCCACAAAGCCGCGACGATTTCTGAATTCTGCTATGTCAAGCCACCCGTCTTCTCTATATGCCTCGCGTACATGAAGCAAACATATCCTTGAGGGCCTTATCCGACTTCGGCAGCCGGTTCAATTGCCTGCCGGTGCCGAAGTTCGTTCTTGCTTGGAGATTACCAGCATGAACCCACTCGAATTTCTTCTTCTGCCGGTAGTCAAAGCAATCCACTCATAAGTTTCTGATGCATGGAGCTTGAAGGAAAGTCCCTCATGAAAGGTAGTGGGTAAGAATTGTCCCACAATCGCGTTAACAACGCTCCTACTTCGGCGCTCTTCATACATTTCTCTATCAATATTGCGTGTGCCTCGGGTTGGTGGTCATTGGTGATCGGACCTTGCTAATCCAGCGTCATCATTTCATCGCCGTCGACTTCTTGAGCTCGGCGTTGCTGAGTCGTGCAACCATCAACACTTCTTATCGCGTCTTCTTTAGCCAGAAATGTGTCAGTGTTGTCATCTTTTTGAGTGATTACACTCATGACCTGTCCACGAATGGGAATCGCGCCAAGTTCTGAAATCCGACACGCCTATCTACCTTGATGGCTTTGGTCACAATTCCTTCTTTACACCAAATTCGGATTCGACATCAAGGTATTGATATAGACATTGCTTGTGTAGCTGTCTTATATACTGGGAACAACACAACTGCGCCAAGTGGACAAGTTCACGCCGAACAACTCAATGGCGGACGAATGCCCCTTCATGCGGATTCCCGGCGAGATACGACTCATGATCTATGATCTACTATTTGATGATCGAAATCAACAAGTCCTCCAGATACGAAACGAAGATCCTGATGTATACAAAACGCGCCTGCCTCATAGGCGCACTACATATAGAACCCTCGGTCGAGATCTGCTGCGCCAAAGTAAATCGACAACCTACCACCTCATAAACCATGTCGAAATACACACCTCCATCATGGCAGTCAATCGCCAGATATACAACGAGAGTTCGCATATGCTGTACAGCAATAGAGCCTTTGACTTCGACCGAGATATCGAAGCTATTGTTCCATTCTTCTCCGATTTGACGAAGCACACGCGAACCCTCATACACGAAGTCTCCCTCACCAAACAAGGCTCAGTCTATAGCCGCGATTATGATCGATGCGAATGGAGCGCTGTCTGCGAGTTTCTGAGAGAAAATATGCAGCTTCGAAGCATGAAGTTGACTGTAGAAGGAGGACGACCATCTCTTGGTTGGGACGGTCTGCCAGAATACACCGTGTCAGATTTCAAGACATTGGAAAGCGTTGGATACGAGCCATTGGAATGGGTCTGGCAATTGCTGTCCGTGAAAGGTCTTCAAAATGTGGAAATCGATTCTGAAATCAACCACTGTCCTCCATCACACAGCAGTGCAATGGCGTTCTTTGCTGCATTCTCAGCCTCAATTGAGACGGGGTTCGCAGATTACATTCGCGGGGAGCTCGTGAAATGCTGAGAGTTTATGCGCGGGGTGGTATTGGGGATCTGTCTGGTTGGATTCGACACAGTCATCATATGGTTGTCAGCTTCAGCCCTGTGCTGAGCCTCGTTCTTGTGATGGACGTATAAGCCCATCCGATTCAACCGCGCCAGAAGCGAAACTCCGAATATCAGGTCAGACTCGGAAGATTTGTACTTCTTAGATGATAGATCACTCAAGAATGTTGTGTTACATGGCGTATGGTGTGGTATATAGAGCTGAATTTCTCATGTTCATCTCTCAAAGGGATTAACTTTTTTGGGTCCTTGCTCTTTGGACGCCTTTTCTGCAACTGAGACAGATTTCAGCTTCATCTTCAGCTCCAAGCCCTCAAGCCACGACTAATCACATCGGCTATTTTTTGAACAAGTAAATAGCTTCTCAACAAATCATCAACTTCCACGATTACAGACCGCTTTTGTCAGCACAAGACAATTACTCATTCAAGTCGATTACTTACTCGAGCACACAATCTTAGTGTTGATAGCGCATGATGCATTGCCCGAAACCAAACAGTCGGGCCGTGGACCCACCTGAAAACGCTGAAACGTCAAGGCTTTTAGCAAATAGCGTCGGACCGCTAGGGCTACCCTTCAGCGATAACGATCCGGAGAGGCTTGAGATAAATTTATTTTGGCAGCTGAAAAAAGCGGTTAGGCTGGGTGTGAGTAATTGTCGAGATATTGAGGTGGCGGTCATATATCCCATGGCTGCTGACTCGGATGTTTCATTCTCACCTTTTTATAATTATGCTTCTCTTGAAAAGGACGTTGACATTGAAGAATCCCAAGAGAAAAAGTTGAGAAGCAAGATGGATGCCGATCAGGAACACACCGCCGATCTCAGGCTTGGCAGCACTATTGTCACGAACTCATCACATGATACCACAACATTACCAGACGAGCAGCCATTTCGATTTCTAGATCTTCCTCTAGAACTGAGATTGAAGGTATACGGATACCTCCTTCCAGCTCGCAAACACACAATAAACACTCAAATCGCACACAATGGCTACTTCTACAATACTCGTACCAGTAAGCACTCCCTCCCCTTCCAACATAGAACACAAGACTAACTCCAAGAGTACCAAACCACTCAGTGCAATCCTTCTACCCCTTCGGCACCTCCGCTCCAATCCAAAAATTAACAACATACAAAGTCCTAACCTCAAATTTCCACAACAACTACCCCGACACCTCAATCCACCCTCACCTCCTCCGGGTCTCCAAACAAATCCACTTCGAAGCCGAATCCGTCCTCTACGGACACAAAGACGTGATCTTTGATTTCGGCACGTACATCGATGCCGCCATAGCCTTTTTTAGTGATAGAAGTGCTCTTGCGAGAAGTGTGGTGAGGAACATTAGGGTAGCGAGGGAGGTTCCTAGCTGGCTTGGAAGTGATGTTTATGGGGATGTTAAGATGGATGAGGGGTGGGGTCGGTTCTGTGAGTTTGTGAGGAAGGAGGTGATAGGGTTGAGAGGGTTGGATTTGACTCTTTGGTCGAGTAGTGGGAGTGCCGCTTCGTTTCCTACTCAGATCCCTATTGCACAGACCATAGATAGAGTAGAAAGCACTCAGGAGGGGGATCAAGAGAGCGAGAAGCAGAAGATGGAAGAGGTGCAGAGGAAATGGAGGGAATGGGAGTATACTGCTTCCCTTCTTGACTCATTTCGCGAGAATCACTTAACGAGGATTACTTGGTGGGGATTCACTTCTTCTGATGGTGTGGCGATTGGAGAGAGTGATGCGCAGGGAGGGGGGAGTACTGTGAGTTGGGGTGGGAGTGGGAATGGGAATGTCAAGAGTTTTGATAGTTGGGTTGCGGGACGAATGGTGGGTGATAGGTTGGTGAGGGATAGGATGGTTAAGGAAGGGGTGGTGGTTGAGGGTGTTGTTGTGGTCCCTGGAGTGAGGACCTGAGTTGGTCAATGGTGAATGTTCAAAAAAGAGTTGATGGGTTTTGAGGGTCGAAACATATGGAGTTTGATGGGATATGAAATACTTGGCGCTTCTCAAGTAACGAGGAGCATGAATTCGAGTACACATGGTGAATATCGAGTTTCTAACATGGCTTCAATAGGCAGTTTGCAGTCTCTAAATATGTTGACTCCCAGATCTTAAGCCAGTTCTTTCATCAATCTTGAGACTCTTCAGTCATTCACCAGTCATTGGGAATCATCATTATCTAATTCACCTCACGCTATTACAAGAGTAATTTCATTTTCGGAAACAAGTATAAAAGAACCACTTCCCCTTTTGCTGAAAGACATGGAGCATGGACTTCGGAGTAATCATCGCTATGTCTGTGAAGGATTGGCGTTTGGGATTCTAGGGGCGCTGGCTTCAGAGCTGTTTTTCATACTGAGATAATTCTTCTATCAAGAAATGACTGTATGAACTTGGTTGAACTTGGTACACCTTTGAGTTGGAAAGATGAGAGGTCTCTTTTTGCTCTTTGCTTATTGACAACAGCATGTCCTGACATGCATTTCGTCGACAACAATCAGATCCGTTTCTCAAGACTCTACTTTAGAACCATCTACTCGCATTCAAATCTACTTCCCAGCAGAATAGACACCTCATACCCAAGTACTCAATTTCTTCTAGCCGCGGTACCCAGCCCGAGAGTTCACTGGTTCCATCAGGATGGCTACTGGCAAACACCTTGTTCTTGTTGTCTTGTCTCATAGGAAATTCGGGTTCTTTTATAACTGAAAACGTCGTCGGTGCCTATTTGGGATTGTCATTCACTTCTATATTTCTTTCTTTTGTTCAGTGAAGCAAAGGTAAATTTGTAGTGATTTTAGTCCTGCTGATCGTTCTGTCCTGGGTATATATATACCTCCCAACCTGCGCCAACATGTTGTTTTGACAAACACCGCAGGAAATGACAAACGTCAACCATGGGAGGCACGTTAAAGAATTTCTGCAGTGTCCTATTTTGAAGTAGTATCTTGAGATACAAGCGTTTCCTGACTTTGTTCTCTTGGGCTACTTTGCAAGCTTGGACAGTATCGTACCTTCTTGATATTGTTGTCGCCCACTTCTTGATTTACTGTCAACATTCCTTACACTCTCATTTCTAAGACTGCCGCCAAAAGATTCGAGACAGCATTAGCCAAACCAACGACTACTCTCAAATCAAATCATCATCCCATTAAACAGTCGACAACACACAACCCCGCCACAGCACCTGTGCACAAGAATGCTATCCCGCACATACCTATTGCAGAATCCCAACAGGTTCGCACTGTCGTCTTTGTTGCAACCCCTAGGTCTTGCTTGTGCCGCAATATCTATCAAGGTTCTAGGTCGTTATATACCCATGACGGCTGAGATGAAGTGGAGCGTTGGAATGGCAGAAAACGTTAATTTATATATTCACGTTTTGAGAGCTTGGTCGTCTGTGAGTGACGTGGACATTTCGTCACAGGTTTTGGCAGTGAATGTGTTCAAAGTATTCGGGTTGTGGACATCTGATTTGTCAGCTCATGACGGCTGCAATGAGGCTGGGCAGTACAACGGGAAAGAATGTGATTCTCTAAATTCACGTTTTGAAAGCCTGCTCGTCTGTAAAGTGAATGGACATACCACAAGCCATTTTAGGAGTGAATGTGTTGAGAGGGTTCGGCTTGTGGACATCTGGTCTGTCAAAACATGGCGGCTGAGATTGACTTGAGCAATGAGACAGCCAAAAACGTAAATCTAGCAATTCACGTTTTGAGAGCCTGGTCGTCCGCGATGTGAATGAACATTTGTTACGCCACTCCAAGGGTGAATGGCCTAAAACAGCTTGTCTTCTCGTCGTCAAAAGCTCTAGAATCCTTTAGGTTGTCGATAAACAGAAGCTTTGTTGTTGAATTTTCTTGTAGAAATAACCACAAGAGACGGATTCACCTAAAAGACCTTGCACGATATGATCACTGCTTTATCTTGAAAATATCAATGTCTGAGCAATAATTAAGTTTCAGATATAAAGTAAAGATCCAATTATCAGGGTGTCGGGGCTGCACGAAAACTGCTGTTGGGTATATCTTGTTTCGACTGTCATTTATTCTAGACATCCGCAAATGCAAGATTGACAATCGAAATCTATAAAAAGGCTTACAGGACTTGCTTCCTTCTCAAGTGTCTGTGACAGAGACAGAACACATAACGTAATGTTGTTTCTACACGCTCACAGACAATCAGGGAGGGTGCGGGTACTACCATTATCCAACCCATCCCGTCACTTCGTAGAGCTTCTCAAAATCGTTGTTCTGCTATTGTGTAAGTTTATGTGCGTGGGCTGTTATATCGAAATGCCTGGCGTCACATCAATGCCCAAGCTTCCGGGAAGAATAAGTCAAAGGAGTGAGTGAATAGATTTGAAGCGGGGTAAAAGATGAGGTGAATCTGAAGGTGCAAGTGAACTTGGCATGAAACAAACGGCACTTGGTATTTAGGATAGCCATTCCAGTAATTCTCATCTCTATGATAAACTCACTACCTTCACTACCTACGAGACTTTGTAGCATGCGTGTCTGCTCCAGTCCATGCTTACTATATATAGTATTGAAATCGAAGAGCGCAGGCGCGGTAGGTGATCGGTTTCATCACTAACTTGCTTTGGGACAATGGAAGGACTCGAAAATGTATCATGGAAATTTAGGCAAGTGCTAAGTCTTCAGACAGTTGGCAACAACAATGCTTTGGCAGTAAGTTCGGAGACAAAGCTAAGGTTGACAGCGAATAAGATCAAGAAAGGCGAAAAGTGGAAACACGCGAGCCTAAACAACTGGTCAAGGAGCGCTTGGTTACTGAGCAAAAGCAGTGAAATGGAACTCTTGCTTGCTCAATGCCAGCGTTGATTAACCATGGAGGAGATAAGATGGCTGGTCCTTTTAAACTTTGGATCTTTCGATATAACAGTTCACTTGGGACTGTGATTGAAGTGATCCTGCGAATTTGATGAGTGAATTCTTGATTGGTTGCTGATGAAAGGCCCTCGTAAACATATTTTGAACAGAAATAGTTCCCGCACAAGCGAGGGTACATTAAAGACTGTTGGTACTATAGCCAAATTATCGTGGTCTTCTATGCTACCATACACTGCTGGCTATTTTGATAGTGCCATGCATACGTACTCCATAGCCCCTTCAGATGCATGACACTCCCACACACAACCAGAACATGGAATATCTGATGCGAGCATAACCAGATATCAAACTTCCCAGGCCACTTCGACTCTGGAAATCTCGTCGCGAAGAAGAAAGCTCCAAGTCCATACACCAGCCCCTCGAGTAGCCAATATGGCATTCCAGATCTAACCCACATCTCTTGCCATCCGTACATCCAAAGTCCATGGCCTATTGGAATGAACCCCGAAAGTCCTGTGACCACGAACGCGGTTGTTCGATGAGAGCGGAAGCGAAGTCCTTGAAGATCTGGGTGGAGAACGAGGATTGAGGTGCCTAAACTGAGAGTGATGATCATGGTCCAGTATACTCGCTGAAGGGTAGGCTCGCAGTAAAAGCCAACAAATATTCCAGAGAAGAAGGAACCCAGTATCAAAGTTAGAATACCGACATAGTCGATCCGAAGAAAGAGTGAAGAGACCGGAAAAGAGTGGTTCATAAGTGTATGGTAGCATGTCGAAAGTGTCATCGATACCATTCCCGCGAAGATGTTGGCACCAAATATAAGACGATCTCTCGTCGAAGCTCTTGGGAAGTGATGTGTGATTAAGGATTGGACGTAGACCTGGACTAAGATGGACAGTATTGCCGGGATCAGGTGCGTATAGATGTTGAGTGTCTCGTTATGAAGGTAGGTCAGAGAGTGAAAACAAGGTATTGTTGAACGTGATACTGGACGGTATGCAGAAAGGATACAAGGATTGTCTTGGTACCATTCTGGTAGTTCTTCGAAGCGGAGGAGTTGTTGTTGGGTATCATCACGTGAGTAACCCCTATCTCGAGCTTGCTCGCTGGATTTGGGCCTTGCGAAAAGTATGGCTGGCCGTCGGAGAGTGAGGGCAGAAGCCATGTTGGATCCCAACATGCAGCTTGAGGGTGCCGTGTTACCTCCAAGCCAAATAGATAAGGAAGACGGAGCAATGCCCGCGACAGGAAAGCGTTCCTCGTGATATCACACGTACAGAGCCAGCATCGGAAAGCTCCAAGCAGTCTGTTTGGAGTGCGGGATCTATTAGAGAAAGATCACGGCTGCTATGAGTTGGTAGAAAGGTCTCAAAGTATTAGAATATAGTGATGAAAAATAATTATGGATAGTCCGGCAATCCGGTAAAGAAATATTGCGTCTCGTTGCGATCTCCACTTATGCCTCACTCGGCTAAAGCTTCCACCAATGGTTTGGCTTCGTTCAACGAGGCTTGGATATACTTTACAGCCAATCCGAATTTCTCGGGTCGTCATATATGTTGAGAGTCCGATAATCACAACGCTTCTAAGCAGAAAGCTAGGTGCCTTGACGGTGCTACGTTATTCTGCTGATGCCCTTATGTCACATGCTTGGGGTCAGCAGTTTGAAACCAACCTGTTCCCCTGAAACTCGTGACTAAGAATTAAGGACTATAAATGCAGGTGGGCTCTAAATGAACAAACTCTGGTTACGCTTATTCGTCTTGGTAAGATGCAAGAGTTTTAATGGTTTGATTAAAACACAACTACAAGAACTTGGTCGATAATGTAAAAGATACGTGCTTGTTGAGGACCGAAGCTCGAAGCTCGTTTAGGAAAGGGGGGTGGACCGGCGCAGCTCGCTACCTTGTATCGAAGCAATGACACACAAGCCACCCACAAACCTTTACAGATTATGAATTTAAATTCTGCTTTCCCGTCAATTATATACCCTCCCTTGCTTCTCTTGAAGACGGCCACATACAGTTCACCATGTATCAGGCTGTGTATCCTTGGATCTGGCCTGTCCATAGCTTCTCGATCAGCAATCTGAGGGGTGACTGGAAGCCTCTTGAGATGGATAAAGAATCCTCACGATTGTATGACAAGTTTTGTTGCTAGAAACGCAATGCTCAAAGGTAGGTAAACACTGTTTCTTCGTGACTTCTATTCGAAATGAGATCTCACCAGAAAGCAGCCAAGAGGTTAACATTTCGCACAGTTCTTCTTATCCCACAGTCATAGAGCAGTCAATTCCCGACAAGGAATTTACCCACTTCTCGAAACTACCTCCCGAGATTCGATGTATGATTTGGGACATTGTTTCATCAGAACCGCGGATCCTGAGAGTCGATTTCAGTTCTGATCCTTTTGATGATGGTGAGGATGAAATAAACGACTGTCCATCATGTTTTCGAGTAACAAGCGAGAAGGTATCTCCTCTACTTCTGGCGTGCAAAGAGTCTCGCCAAGCTTACATCAAGAACAATCCGGATATAATACCAGGATGTGAAGCGGACCATGATTTCAAGCACCCTTACGGTAAGCCGATTCGATTCCACGCAAAACGAGACATCATCTGTTTCGGCCATTGGGCATTAGAGAATTTAAGCATACAAGAAATGCAAAATGATCCTCAAAGATACTCATGGCTGGAAGATATTCGCTTTCTGGGTGTGGACTGCGACTTTCGAACTGCGGTTGGTTCCTCTGGTGTTATTGCTGTTAGAGTGCCGGTGATTATACCAATCTAATGCGACGGGATGGAAGATCGGAGCTCACAGGAAACAGCCTACGTAAGTGGGTGTCGCAATATGAAACTATGAGACAAGCTGGTCCACATAGAGCTTGTACCAGGTTGTGCCAGCTCGCAATGAAAAAGTGTGAATTAGAGAACGTATGATGGCTTAACACATTTCTCTTATATATCGATCTTGTTAGAAACGGACTTCATGTTAATAGATTCGTTCTCAACGCCTTGAGCTGGACTGGACAGTATAATAGATAGTTGCGCCAGTCTTCGTGCCATTATTATCAAGAATGCTTAGCTAGATTTCATGGTACGGTCCTCTTGAAGTAATGAGTTCAATCTCCAGAATTATCTTTATTCCTCGTGATTGAGTTGCTTTGCAACTATACCAACGCTTTCAAGACTGCGTCTCCTTATAGATCGTTATACAAAAGCCATCTTCTATATCTTCAGCTTTATCAAACCTAAATCAGTATATTATTACTTATACTTTCGGCCAAGCAGTAGCTACACTCTCATCAGATAAAAGAAGAAAATATATACTATAGATACTGTTACTTAGACCTATATAGCATAGCAATAACTTAGCATTTTTTTTATAAACAAAAAGAGGAAGGCTACATATAGAGCAACTCAGGCTGCCTGACGCGACTTGCTATATGGGGATTATAAACCGATTATTGAGTGCCGTGTAGATTAATTAAGCTTACTATAATAAGATCAGGTATTATTTTGAAAACACTTTTAGTTTTGAGCCGAAATTAGACCTTCAGCACGCGCGTTATTCTTCTTTGTCTCTTACCATTTCATATGGAATTTCTCGGCAATAGATATGTGCCTTGGTAGCGTAGTGAAATGGTGGCTTGGTGGCTTGATGGCTGTGCAGTGTTAGCCGAGTGCCTTGCAGCACTATTGTGTGGCAGTGCAGATACCTCGTCGAAGTCTCAAGTAGAAGTTAAAGTAAACGTAACACGCTACATACTCTTTCTGGCATCGAGAATTGATTTCATCAAGATCTTTCATTCGATCCGGCATTGCGCTAGAAACAACTTACTTACAGCCCTGCGTTTTCAAGCCTGCAGGATGGAGAGCAACATTAACGTTTTGGAACCAGTTCTAGATCACGAGAGGCAACAATTACTTGGGAAGTGGATGAATCGCTGCCTCGAGCATCATCCTGAGTGTGGAAACAGAGAGCTGAAATCTGTGTTTCCTGACAGCGCGGACATATTGCTTATCGATGTGGACAAGATGTGCCTCGTCAAAAGCTACACTTCCACTCGATATCTCGCCTTGAGTTACGTATGGGGCCAAATCCCACAATTCAACACTAAGATTGAGAATATTGAAGCCTTACTCAAATCAGATGCTCTTTGGGCCGCACTTCCACAAATCCCAACTGTCATACATGACGTTAAGGCTAGCGAACGATCTCGACGAACGGTACTTATGGGTTGATTCACTTTGCATTGTGCAGAATGATGCTTCAATCAAGCATGATCAACTAGCGCTTATGGCCGAGATCTACAACAGTGCAACGGCAACTATCATCGCATGTGCTGGTAACGACGCAAGTGTTGAGCTTTGCCCAACCCCCACGTCTGCACAAGCGATTGAACGTGCAGACCTTGCTTCGGAGAGAAGGCGCTTCTACCTGGAACATCTGGAAGAAAGGGATGGCTATCCATAAGTATATAGCGCTGGACTTCGAAGACCTAAAGACAGCAGCTATCTTGACAATCAAATGGCTCGATCTCGATACAACCAACGGGGCTGGACATACCAAGAGCGACTCCTTTCTCGAAGACGAATCTGCTTTTTGAAGAGCGAGATTATTTTTCATTGTCGTCGTGATATATTCTCGGAATACGGCGAAATTGAAGTGAAGGACGTTCGGGACTTCCGATACATGCCGGGCATGGTCATAGATGGTAATGTTCAGCATGAGCTTGACACCGCACGACAAAAGCATCAAGGTCACGGCTCGGAATGGCCATCGGCTATGACAAGTGAAAGTTGGGACATGGGATTTCGCTTTTGGTCAAACACTGTTTCGGAGTACTCAAAGAAGGAATTCACATTCGACACAGACGTGCTGGATGCGTGTACGGGAATTCTTCACGCTTTCCAGGGATACTCGGGATGGAACATATTCCACGCAATGTCCGAGCCACTTTTTGATCTTGCACTTCTATGGGTGCCATCGACCACGGTGGTGAGGCGGCTTGCAACAAAAGTGGCTGGAACAGACTCAACGGTGCAGTTCCCAAGTTGGTCCTGGTTGGGCTGGTGTGGCCAAGTCGACTTTCCACTCAATGGAAATGTCAAGTATCTTGAGGCCCTAGCGACTGAGATCGAGTGTTTCCAGAAGTTCAATGGGAAAGACAATTGTTTTGGGGAGGACTTGGTCGAAATGCGTCCCAAAGAAAGGTCTGCTTTGTGGGCTAGGAAGCCGTTTTCCACCTTACGGTCTTCCAACTCTGATGGACACAACAATGCAAGATTGTGCATCAAGGGTGACAATAACAGATTCCTAAAGTTCACATCGGCTACTATACCGGGTTCCAGCTTCACCCTTCGGGACAAGCGCAATGCCATTCTAGGCCTTCCCACGGTTCAAGAAACTGCCCATTTAAACCCACGACTCCAGACCTCCATCTGTATGAATGGCAGAATAGAAGAACGTGGAGTTCTTTTCGGGCTGTCGGAAAAGGAATTGCAGAGATTGAAAAGTTCTCCTGAACAGCTTGACCTGTTACTTCTTTCTGAGAGCTTGCCATTAAAACCAAGCCCAGCTGCAAATACCTTTAGCAGTCTGGATCCTTCGAGACATCGAGTTTTTGCTGTGGACAACTTTGATCAACGAAGCTGTATGGCACACTTCTCTCTTCGTGTCACACCTGGAGTTAGGGTATTAAATGTAATGCTCATTGAGTGGCATGGAGGAATCGCGGAGCGAGTTGCAGTGGGTCAAATCATCATGGAGGATTGGAGCCAGGCAAGTCCGGTATATAAGACTATAGTGCTTGGATAAACAGGCAGTCGACTTTCAACATAAGATATGACGGCATAGTAGTGAAGAATGGCGGAATGGTTTCTGTCACAGTCTGTCTCCCAAAATGCTGAAATAAATGCACCATCTGTCCAGTAACAGGACTTTTGTACGTTGTGCCCGTGGTAATATTGAAGAGGCGAGTTTGGATTGTAAACTCCATTGTTTTTATTTAGATTACCATGTGACAACTACACTCTAGTTGGGTTACGGGGCACAGGTGAACAACGTGTGATGAATATTGACTAAAGACGTTGTCATTTGGGATTGTGTAGAACAGAATTAAACCAGCATTTTCTTCGAAGAGAGAAGAAGAAAGTTACATGAGGAGCTACTCGGGCTTCTGGCCTCAAAATTGTGGAATTGGGTGATTGAATGTGAGGATTGGGAGAGTGAGGTAAAACTGGCTAGAGGCTTGGAATTCATTGGAAGTCTTTGGCCGTTACTCATACAGTCCTCATTTGAAGCGCCAAAAGCGCCGCAGGAGGGATTGTACCAGAGGTCACTTTGCCTGCAGACACATACACGAAATAGACATATAATGTTGTGCAGAGCTTTCATTCTTCCCCACCAGCTGACTAAGTGACTCACAACGCTGATGCAATTCCATCCTGAGATCTTGCTTCAAGAAGGAAGAGCCCAAAAATGCCCGCCTCACTCGTGCTTAAGAGCTAACAAACTAATTGTCGGGACGGACCAATTCTTGTGCCATATTTCCTGATGTCCATGTCAGAATACATATCACAAGAAAAGGTTGATCTTCTGTTTATGCCCAGAAGTCTGGAAGAAGCTCTTCTGCCGAGTTGACATTAAAAGTGAAGCCTGATACGTACCGGATCACTGTCCTGGATCCTTTGAAGGGTCATTCTCTACCAACTACCTTCCACCCTCACCAATGTCTTGACCTTCTTGACTTCAGAAGCTTCCTTGACCTCAGGTCGCAGCAAGGACTCGTCAGCCTTCATGTTAGACACATACGTTCCGCTGGAATTCTTTCCGTAAATCTGAACTAGACCGCTTAATTCCAGTTGGGAAAGAAGGCTTCTGCCTATATGGCGTATCATGATAGTTTCGAAGATCTCAAGATTGCCGAACCGTGTCAAGATTCTGGCCACAACTTGCCAGTAGATCTCTTTCAATTTATCCCCCTCTTAAGGTGGTCCCGCCAACTTTCGGATGTCCGATGCCCAATCACCAATTGACTTCGTAGCATACTCGTAATCCAAACATACAATCCTGACGACGAATTCGAAGTTTTCCACGCAGATAGTATCTGCTGGTCCGAAACCCATAGCATAAGTCTGGATACCAGTCATGACAGGTAATAGGAACGGAAACCGACGCAGCGCAACATCTCGTGCCTCTCTGGACACCTCTCGAAGACGTGGCGAGGATGTGGAGATCTGGCTGAATCGAAGACTATTTTTGGAGCCTTTTTTGCGGTATGCCCTGACGGTAATCATACCTGGAGGAGGGAGGGATATTTCCCAGATTCGTAGACGAAGCTCAGTCGGAAGGTTTGGGAAGGGAAAGAACATGATGGCTGGAGATGCGCTTGTAGAGGACGCTTCTTTGGCAGGACGGCGCAATCTCCGGTGTGCTGCTCGTTTTCGCTTCGAAGGCATCCTTGCGCTCAAATGTCCTGAGATATCAGGAACGATATTTACTTGGTTATCGATTGGATCTAAGGGTGATTCTCAAACCCCGTTTTGTGGAGTGTTCTGTGGCTTGTCGCTCTAAAGTTGTCGTAGGGTATACACTTTTAAAAAAAAAACTTCAATAAAGGTCTATTCGGAGTCGAAGTTAATCAATCAACCGCTCAATGACGTGCAGTACGTTGCTATGACTCCTCAGCGTTCATGTGAGTATCTGTCTTTCAATCTCGAAGTAATAGTCGGCACTTCCTCCATTGCTCGCTTCGCTCACAGTCGGGAGAAGCAAGTGCGCTGCAAGACGCAACTTCTTGACTGTTAACTTGAAATAAAAGGACAATTTACTAGTATAATTACAAAACAATACATTGCGCATTTGTTCTATTAGGTAGTAGCTTTTCCAATCTCTTTTCCTTTTGTAATTCAAATAATGTTTGATTATAATACGAACTATTTTATTCGATTTCTAAATATTTAAATTATTATAAGTCTTATTAAAAGTATTATTATATTATTTTTAATTTTGTTTTTGAAAAGTATAATATTATAAGCGAGTTTTAGTATAATTTAAATAAGTATAATAAAACAAGAAGTACTTGAGTATATAAAGAAGAATAATTCTATTATTTAATAGCCAGAGTTGTTTAAGAGCACTCTAGTGTGCTTACGTAACCTTTTTAGTTCACCCCTCAACAAGCACACTTGCTTTCCCCGCTTATGAACAAAGCCGAACAAAGAAGGATAAACCGACTATTATTGTAACGGATTCGGTAAACCAACTTTCAAAACACCATTACCTCGACCTATACTTCGAAGACGTCGATCTCACGACCACTGCCAGGTGCTCCTTTTTGAGCAGCTTCTGACAAGATCATAATGTCACAACACAATGCACAAGTAATGCGAGCCCTTGAAGCTGCGCGAGGCTGCAAATGCGCAAAGTTCCTGCCTTTCAAGCACTTGCCTGTCGAGCTGAGGATAATGATCTGGAAGTTCGCCCTCCCTGGACCGCACGTCATAAAGGTCAGCATCGAATGTGTCGCCGTCTGCAAAAACTGGTACAGTGATGAAGGTATGTATCTGTGTACCCAAGGTCTGTTTTGACAGCGTTCGAGCATTATTTGTTGCCTGTCAGAGCCAGTCAATTGGTTTGCTAATTTATTGTTGCGTAGAGGTTCTCAAAATCCGTCTGCGTTCCTTCCCGCCCACCAAAGACCCGAAAAACCTTCTACAATTATGCAAGGAGGCGCGTGGAATAACATTGGAGGAGCTTCCCGGATCTATTCCATGCAACATATCGGTCGACGAGCAATTACCCATCGACGGCGACCTCAATCCCAGTAAGAGAGTCATCCGCTTCGACCCGAAAAACGACGTGATATGGTTTCCAAATTTTCATGAATTGCAACGCACTGGCCACGGCCCAAATAGCAGAACCCAACTCAAGCAGGCTTTCAACGCTGTCGAAAGAGTTTTAATACCTGCCACAAGCCTCATGAGTTTTCATGTAGACAACAGATTTGATTCTCCATCATCCAGCCAGTTCGAGAACCTTAAAGTCATTTTCGGATGCTTGCAGAAAGTCGGGGGCGAGGAGTCGTACGAGCTTGTGAAGCTCAGCGAAGGATCCGATCCATGTAGGCCAACCCAGATATCGAAGGAGGACGGAAATGAAAGATGGACTCAGTACTTTGCAGCAGAGGACCGAGATCTTGAACACTGAGAAACTGTAAAGAAGCTGATGGAATCAGGAAACAAATCCATGGATGTCATTCTGACTGGCCTTAGAGTTCCTCGAAAGACAAGTGGCTTCATGATCAAAGAAGGGCTGGAGAACTGTGAAAGCTGCATCAACATATCTGGACCCCATTTTCATCAATTCGGTCTATTACCAGAGCCTATACGTCTGAAGGTTTGGAATTACGCCATACCCCTTCCAAGATTCATTCGAATTCAAGGTCTACGGTGCCGGGTCCAAGAAGCGTCGTCACTTCCGCCTCAAAGCTGACCATGACCCAATTGCTCTCCTTGGCGTCAACAAGGAAGCGAGAAAAGCTGCACTAGACAAGTACACGGTGTGCGTGGTCTCTGATGGCATCGATCGAAAGATTCGATGCAATCCCAACGACACGCTGCATTTCTATAACTTGGCAAAGTGGTTGGACCATCCACGCCGATTCTTTTACCCAAATGAGGACAGGAAAGCCGTCTTCCAATTGTTCTCGAATGTTAAGACACTGGCAATTGATCGCTTGGATATACTAAACCACTTATGCTATCTGACGGTTGAGATAATCCGTCGATTTAATTCTCTTGAAAGCCTGGTCTTGCTTGTATCTGGTCATAAGGCCCAACATGGAATGGCGAAGCACCGAGACGTCCTCGTAGATGCCGAAGAGACAGTCTGTTCCCGAAAAGAAAAGGAGGCCTTCCGGGAAGAAAAGCAAGAGGTATTAGATCACTTCAAGGAATATGAGGAGGAAGAAATGGACGAAGATGAGATATGGAACATGCCGAATGTGAAGTTAATGTACCTCACAGATGGCTACGAAACAATCAGATGCAACTCTTGTATTGGACCGTCGTGTGCAGGTAGACTTCGGATATTCTCGAGGGAGAACATTCAAAAATTCGGTCGGTGGCACGAAGATCTGGAGTAGTACGGATCGGTGGTTAGGCAATCCTAGTTGAGTGGGGGATAGTATTGCAAGGTCGCCAAATAGTACTGGCCATTTGACAAAATAGCTCTGCAGGCTCTGCTGGCCTTCAGGTTGCTGACTGCAAACTTCCATACAAAAATGGAAACAAACATGATTTGATTCGGCAATCAAGAGTCCAATTATGCTTACATTTTTCTGCCGTGTCTTGAACTCAATCCCAAAATGTTTAAACCACGAATCCGGATCTCGGACTCCTTAGCAACATCCACAAAGATTATCTAAATCCCCTTTCCTACCTTGATCTTGTTGTTTCTCCATAGATTGTTTCATAGCAAGAAGAGCAGCAAAATCAAAATCTAAAGGACCAGTTGTTTGGATTTGATTGTTAAAAAGTCAGTGATCAAGCTACGGGATTTGCCCGATCGTGTTACTCAAGGTGTAGAACTTACTCTCTGCCTCGATTTACAACATCTAGTAAAGTACCCTCAAGAAGTTCTCGCGGAATTTGAATTGTTTACAGAAGCGTTGCGTCATTTGTACTGAGCCCTTTGTTAATTTAAAAAGTAACTAGGTAGTTGTAGTAGGTAAGGTAACTAGGTAGTCAGAGTAGTAGAGTAGAGGGGTCGTGACTTGGTAATAGCTCGCTTACTTAGGTAGGTAGCGACAAGTCAAGGTCACATTACTTAAATTACCAAGTGCGATATGCAACAGAAGTCGGACTGGGCAGGAAGCAGGTGTTGTGACCTAGTAATTGCTCGCTTGTCTACTCGCTTAGGCTGTTCAAGTCAAAGTTACATTATCTCAACTACCAAGTGCGACGTGCAACAGAAATCGAAACAGGAAGAAAAAGAAGTCGTGACTTAGCAATTACTCGCTTGTTCATTCGCCTAGGTTGTCCAAGCATAGGTCACACTACTTGAACTACCTCGAATGTAACTTTAACTACCTAAGGTAGTTAAATGCGACATGCGATATGCAACAAAAGCCTAAATAGGACGAAACTTCCTTTAACTCGTGACTTATTAATAATTCGCTTAAGGCTGTCTACCTATTCGCTTAGGTTGTCTAAGTCAAGGTTACATTACCTTAACTATCTCGAATGTAACTTTAACTACTCGATGTAATTTAATGCGAGGTGTAACAAAAACTCAAATAGGCTTAATGTCTTATAGATTTGTTACAAATTTCAAGCTTAAAGACTAAATATAAGCTTTAAACAAAAGGTATTAACGTACCTCTTTACTTACTTAGCTAAGTTCAAGTCACATTACCTTGACTACCTTAAATGTTACTTTAACTACTCAAGGTAGTCAAATTAAACGCGACGTGCAACAAAACCCCAAATAGGCTTAAAGGCTCGTTTAATAGTAAAAGTTTTCAGACTGGAGCAGTGAATAGAGAACCTTTTGTCAGACTACGTCACTATACCCTTTTGTAAAGAAATAGTAAGCCAGCTGTGGTCAACCTCCCTATGTGCAGAAGCAGTTTCAGAAGACCTCAATCTACCTCAAGACACGAAGATGTTTTCACCTTAGATCTAGGAGGGGGCAAAATGTATTACTACGGAAATTTACTCAGCATTTGCAAAGCTCTCGAGAAGATGTGACCAGAAGCAATTTTAATCATTTCATCTTAGATTAATCTCCATAATTAGAATTAGAATTACCCTCATCACCTCACATCCGCGCTCAAATACTCAAACTCCCACTCAACGGTAAATTCCTCGAGCTGCCTCCAACAAATACCCCATATTCCCCACTCTGCAATAACCACTTCTGCGCCACCGTATCCCAGGTACTTAGATCCCTCCTTGTAAGATCAAAACTAACGTCTACGCTTTTCTCCGGCTCAACATCGACCTTCTCAAAGCCTCTCAACTGTCTAACAGGCCCGTTGGGGATACCGATATACAGCTGTGCGACCTCCGCTCCATCTACAGAACCGGTGTTGGTAATTGATGCAGAGATACGGAATAGGACATCCCAGAGATCTGCCTGACCTCCTTCGAGGATTGGTCCTACAGGATAGGCGTCTGTTGAAGGACCCTCGATAGGAGATATAGTGAGCGAAGAGTACTCAAACGTCGTATATGAAAGACCAAATCCAAACTCATATCTCGGTTCCACATTATCCCTATCAAAAGCTCGATAATCGATATAAACACCTTCCGAGAAATCGTCTTGTGGGAAGAGATAGTATTCTCCTTCCGGCTGTTTGGGGCTGAGAAGGGGGCCGAACGCGGATTCGTTGCGAGGTACTGAGTAGGGAATTTTACCGCTTGGGTTCGCTTCTCCGTACAGGATACTGACGAGTGCGCGTCCGCTGTCTTGGCCTGGGAGATGGGCGTAGATGAGGGCTGTGACGTTGGGGTGTTCGATGAATTGATCTACCAATCTGACTCCTGCGTTGTGGATTACTACGATGGTGTTGGCGCATTGATTCGCGATATTGATCACCAGAGCATCGGAGTAGTCGTCGTGAGTTCCTGCTCTATCGTAGCCTTCAGTGGCGTATGCGTTGATTAACACTATACAGGCATCTGAAGCACCGTCTACAGCAGCTGTGGAGTTGATATTTGTTACATCCCAGACGAGCTGAGTGCCATCTTCCCATGCTCGTTGGCTGAGAGCATCGAGAGGAGACGAGACGTAGGCTGGGTTGTTGGCACCTGACCCTCCGCCGACTATCAAGGTGCTGTTTAGGGTTTGAAGGGTGCGAGATTCAGGACCAGCGGTGGAAGGGTTGGCACGTGCTGCTACAGCGTCATAGCCGAATAAAGAGACGAGTTTTGGTGATTGAAGAGGAAGGCCGAGAGAACCGTTAGTGTTATGAACGAGAACGTGACCTTCGATTGCGGAGTCCAAGAGGACCTGGCGAGAGGAAGGCGATTTGGCGTCGACGAAGACATGTTGAGATGGCAAGGTTTTCGGGAGACTGACACCTACGGAGGGGTAGTCGGCCGAGTCCTGAGCGAATTGATACCAGGTTGCGATGATCCTGCTTGGGGTCAGCAATCACCTCAAAAATGATGTGATAGAAACTGTACCTCGTTGCCATGTTATCCAAGATAGACTGAGACATGGTACCATTGTTTATGGCAGCGGTCAGATTCTTGCCCCAGAAAATGCCCGCACTTGGCATGACCATATCCAATCCAGCCTCGGCCACCGCATATCCACCATGTAAAGCACCCCAATCACTTACAACAAAACCTTGGAACCCAAGTTCGTCTTTCAACAGGCCATTTAGAGTTTTGCTGTTTTGGCATCCATACGAGTTGTTGACGCGATTATACGAGCACATGATGTTGCCGCTCCCAGCATGGACAGCATCTTGGAATGGCCAAAGGTAAAGCTCATGAATAGTCTTGTCATCGATATTACTCGACACAGCTTCAACGCGCTGAGTCTGGTTGTTGGTGGAGGGGTTACGATTCGTTTCTACTCAAGTCAATTAATCTAGATTTAGAATTCGGAGGACTAACTAACCTTGTTCATTGGCAATAAAATGCTTCACACTCGTCACCACTCCATTCTCCTGTGTTCCACGCACAGTGTCGAAAGCGAGTGCTCCACAAAGGTAAGGATCATTTGAGAAGCCTTCCCAATTTCTTCCTCCTTCGGTAATTCTCCCCAATGGACCAACGACTGGTCCAAGAGCGATATTGACTCCTTTAGCCTTGAACTCGGCGCCCATATGCAAAGCTCGTTGGTATGCGAGATTGCGATTCCATCTGTGACAATGTCAGTCATCTTCACCGCGAGTGTCTGTCACTGGAGAGAGAATTTACGTTGCACCAACATGAATCCCGCTACTCCAACCATTAACTCCATCAGCTAATCTCACTCCATTTCCAGCATCCTGTAAACACAGTCCATGGAACCCAAGTCTAGGAATGGCTGGAATAAATCCAACACATCCGGTAGTACTAGTCTGTCCGTACGTAAGATTGTTCTTCTCTTCTTGAGTCAATTGAGCGACGAAAACAGCAGCTTTGGAATATGCTGCTGCCCACGATGGTGTGGTCCCGGAAGGAAGAGCGGCGGGTGGAACGTAGGGAGATTCGCCGTAAAAGTGGGAGTCGGCTGTGATGTTTGGTGAATCGGAAGTTTGAGCTGAGATTGATTGGGTGAGGAGACCGAGTGAAGTCAGGACTGACAACGCTGAGGCTGGAAGGAGCTTCATGATGTCGATATTGGAGGATAACGTGACGGTACCTGAACATGTCAGAGATCAGACGGGATGTACCATAGAAGCTGTATATATACCTGATCCCAGCTCAAGAATCTTCCATTCTCATTTGCTCATTGTCCCCAGCCTGTCTGCAGCAAGTGGACCAAGAAGCCTTCCCCGCATTCCGCCATTCTGTCACGAACCATCTCAAAGCTCGATATCAGCACATTTACCTAGCGGTAAGCAGTGAGTTGACTTGTTTGTAAGCTGCAATTGCTTCCCCGCAATCCAAGACGGACCTTTAGACCTCCAAGAAGAACCGGATGGTTGGTTCCGATACCTTCAAAATGTGCTGTAAAGAGAGAGCAGGACATGCCTCGGGAAATCGGCAAAAGTGTGACCGTGATGTCCTTGGCGGCGTCATAGTCTTTCCACTCTGGAAACAATTGTGAAGAAGGGCCGTGAATTGGCCGATGGGACGTTGTATTTTTGTACCTGTTCCTGAGAATAAAGTGGTGTTGAGGAGGCTGCAGGAAGATGTCGACTATTTTACCCCTCATTTATGCGGCGCAGTAAATTACCGTACAGCACTGTAAGCGAGACGGCAGAATGAAAAGGGACCCCGAGAAATGCGATGCACTTGCACTTCACTTCCTAGAATTGTACGACAATTATTGTGATAATAGCCAGAAACACATCAAAAAGGCATCCAGGTATCCTTTAGAACTCTGCAAAGGAAGTTTCAAGGGATTTTGAGGTTTTTTTGTCCCAGGAGTTCAAAAGACGTTTATTATTCCATGTCCAGCTTTTCGGATTGGGTCACAGTATCATAGACATTCTAAGGCGGTCAGGGAACGAGAAGAAGCGAAGCGGGCGTACATGAAAACCGCGTGTTCGAACGGGGATTTCAAAAACAGCCGAGATTTCTGGGCCAAAGTTCAAAGGTGGGCAGAAGAGAATCCAAGGACGAGCAAAATGTGTAGAGCGTACGAGCTGGAGATGAAAAGGGAGCTGGGTCAATGTCAATTTGCAGGATGTTTGGTATGTGATTTGGTGATCGTAAATACCAGGGAGTACTACCAAGAAAATCAGCTACGTATAGTAGGAAATCTCAAATTGTCGCCCCCCTTCCATATCCCATACATCTTGTCTATTATTTCAAGACATTGTTTTAGTACAACAGTAGGAGTAGAGTAGCAGCAGCATGGATAGACAGCCGAAGTCTACAGCTGGATTTAGATGTAAAGATTTTCCGCTCTGGCGGTGTCAATCTGTGCCCGCAATATGTTCATTCCAGCATCCGCAACTGCGACGATGCTCTCAAATTCCTTCCGAGTTTGCTCATTGTAGTTGATAAAGTACCCATCGATACACCTCTTGAATGAAGACGGGGTGTTATGATATCTTTGGTATGTAACTGCGTCATAACTTTTGATTTTCTTATGTAGCAATGCGTGTCGTCGTGTTCTGGCTTCCTTGATTTGTGCATCTGTGGTTCTTGAGACATGGGGAGGCTGGCTTATTATGGAGCTTGGGGTTGGGCTTATATCATGGAATAAAGACTCGAAGCTGCGGGATACGGTGACTCGGCTGGGTTCGGGGTACGGACCTGGGCCTTTCGTTACAGCTTCTACGAAGCGTTCGTCGAATGAGCGGTTTTGGCCACTAGGGTCCTTGAGATCGAAGTCCGAGAGTAAGCGATCTTGTCTGCGCTCGAAGTCATCGTAGCCGATACCGGTAACTCGCAGGACGTTTAAGTTGAGGGTTTCCATGCTGTAGAGTTCCTCTGCAAGCCAAATACAGTCCGCTGGCTTTCGCAGACCTGGAAATCCAATCCATAGTGATGTGCTATCTAGCGTCTCAGCGCTTCGAACCTTGAGATAGACTTCATTGAGGTAGAGCTCCTTCAATGAGCCGCAAAGCTGGCTAATCAAATTCAAAAGTGCCTCGGAATGCATATCAACTTGCTTCAGCTCCAGACATCGTAGTGACTTTAAGTTCTCCTCCAGATTCTCTGCCACGAATGGGAGAGATCGCATGTCCCAGATGCTTTCCTGAGTTCCATGCACATGTATACGAATGTTTGCATCCTTCTTGCCAGTCAATCCTATCAGGCATAGACTTCGAAGATCCCCGGCTTTCGCAATCAGAAACCAGAGATTTTGGGCGAATGTAGCCTGCCGGCTGTATCGAGATTCTCGTCTCTTAATAGACATGACAAGATGTTTGAGCCCCTTGAAGGTGTGTATAATATTTCCAACGTCGATATGGTTGTTGCAGATATCCATCACAGTCCTGTCGCTAACCTGGTCGAGCACGAGATGCTCCAAGCCTGAATGTTCTTCTGGTCTGCATTGGAGAGACGCCATTGTGGTAGCAAGAAGCATTGTCGCCGTTCTATCCTGCTTCCCAACTACTTGCAGGGGAAGATTCAGTTTGAGTCGAGTTATATGCGGTGTGTTGGTAAGAGCAGTCTGTCCTTTGAGTTAGCCAACGCTCATCGAAATATCTGGCGTACCAACCTCAACCAGTTCTCGGTAGTCGGCCTCGTCAAAAGTCTTCTGGCTCAAGCAGTGTTTTTGAAAAGATTCGAGGACGGACTGTGCTCCGGGGACTTTGGGTAGGCTGGAGAAGGCGGAAGATAGAAGTTCAATTTCTTCTGCAGACCTCGTCAGTAGTTGTGTGGAGTGCGGCTCTGCAAAGACGGGTTGAGAAAATTAGGAAGATTGGAACCCAATATGATCACAGTGGAGAGCGAGAAATAGCAACAACTGCAGCATATCTCTGAGGGATATTATAGCATGGATATGGTAACAGAGAACTGTAGACATACCTTCGTCCCTCATGACCGTCAAATCCAGGTATAGGGCTTCAGAGAGGTCACCAATACGCCGCAGCGCAGCAATGTCCAGCGGATTAGCATTCTTCAGGAAGCGCGTGAAGTCCAGTTGCAGGCATCTGAAAAAGTATGATCTCAGTCCAGTATCGAAAGCTTTGCAGACAAGGCGTGTCTCTGCGATTATGTTCTTTTCAGAGCGACACATCCTGGTGAGCCAGAGAAGGACGACGTCCAGTATCTCGGTTGGTAAAGTATGCATGGTGATTTGTGCCGTGTACGCTGAAGAGTTGAAGTTGTATCTGACTCACTTGGCGTTGTGGAAGGCTGGGGCTCTGGGATGGCGTCCTGAACAAGAGGGAGCTGGGACAGGTTCGAGGCTTGGTTGAGTTTGTGATTTCGTGCTGAATGATGTTGTTTTGGACAAGGCTACATTTAGCGGGTGCAGAGTTCGACGCTAACCTAGATATAGTACAGCCTCGGCCCATGCAATCAGCCTTGCCGTTGAGATGGCAAGAAATACAAAGTCGCTAACATCCAACTAACAAACAGGATACAATGATTTATTTGATGTCCAATCATTTGTTTCGGAACTATGCTATATGGCTATGTAGACTCAATGACTTAAACGGCCACAGTATATGCTATTATGGCTTCTCGTCGTCACTCTCACCTCGACTGAGAGTCAGTATTGCTTTACCACCTCTCGATCGAAGACTCTCAGCTTGTGAAGTATTTTCAACCCCTGGTAGCACGGGTACGTTTTCACTAATGCCAAATCTCCACCAATGATTTAGTGATTCCTTAAACTGTCAAGCCAATTCACAATTACCTTATCTCGACTGTCCATAGCTTTCAGCCTAGACCTTCTACTAGTACTTCCACCCGAACGCCTTGGAGTCAGACATGCAGGAAGATAGGACCTAAAGACTCCTCATGTAGAACTCGGTGCTTTCGTCCACTGTTGTCTCCAGCATCGGTCCCGGAGCCTATTGTCGACGCTGGCAGCGGCTCTTGATATATCCTCCCCACAGCATCTACAAGGGAAGATACATGTTGTCCGAGTCAACGAATCGAACCCCAGCTTATCTCTCCCATCAGCAGATTCGTAATGCCCATCCTTCCGGTTTTTTGTGACGTTATCATTCCCCTCTCTCAAGTCCCGGCACATCCTCAAGGGTTCGGGTGCTATATAATCAGGGGTATTTCGCCAGGCCGATGCTTGATTGGCAGCTCAACGGTTGAGATCTCAGAAACAACCTCGAGCAGCATGCCGCCAGGATCAAGCGCCAGACTTTGGAGTGTAAAGGTTGTCCTCCCACCTCAGACCGCGGGCAACACCACGATAACCTTACCAAACTTCCGACAGGTGAACGAACGGTGAACGGTTCTCGAGGACATCCGAGCCGTGTCGTGCCTCAGACAACCAAGTCCGCATGAGAAATGCCAAACGCCGTATCTTCAGCCTGTACAGCTGAGACTTGCAGCGAGATTCGAGAACATCACGAATCCTATGAGAGCCGGTATCAGATACGGGAGACCGACGCTGGGAGCTGAAGCATGAACGAAAACCATAGGCAGAAAGGAGCGACAATGTGGCCGAGCAAGCTGCAGGTCGGTGCGTGATGCATGAGAATATTGGGAAAACTGGGACATTCCCTTTGCGCGATATCAAGCTGGCGAGCACGACTTGGTGGTCTGCGGGGCCCAGGAGATACAGGATGAGGTTTGGTTGCTAGGATGGCAAGTTGGCAACATAAGTACCTTGCGCGGGCAGTCTGGCATTATTCTGCTTCACAACTCGTGAACTGGTGGAGGTTCAGAAGCGATGGAAGATGAGGCTCATCCTAATCCTACACAATTGGCGTCGTTAAATCTCCGAATGCCACTCATCATTTGGGCCACGCAGGCACCCCACGGCTTGAGAAATGATCGAATGTGACCTTGACTCCAGTATGCAGTATTTGGTGATATTCCGTACCAAGATCCGCACACGATACGAGCACGAAGACGGCGTCCCGCAGCCAAGTTCGCGTGCAGCGTGTGCGAGGTCCACTGTTGAACGATCCGGGAGTGGTGGGCGTCGCTCGTGGCGGAAGTATTGCAGGGCTATTTATGGACCGTCAGTGACGACTAACCAATTCAATACCAAAAAGTTGCACGCCGCCGAATTCTCACTATCGCCGCACACTCGTTGACTTTCCATTGTTCCCAGACCATCATCCCTTTGTGCTCGTCCTGAATTGCTCTCGTTCCCCATCGCCACTATACTTTCGTTTTAATCAGTTGCCCTGCTGCTTCTTCAGTGTGCGACACATCTGACATTACTGCGCCTATCTCCCTAATCGCCAGGAATCCACTCCACTTCCAACCCCCGTCTTGTGAAACAGACGCGGCCCTCAGCACATTCTCCCTACCGGCGGTTCCTCGTGCCTTGGAATCTACACTCGTTCAATCTTCACTTCTCCCAGCAGCCAGACTCGCTACGCCATTAATACTGTGTTGTCGACCCTTTGTGAGCCGGTCTGCGATGTGTACCTAGAGCAGCTTACTGCAGCAGAGCTGCCATGTTGACGATGTCCCCGGCCTTCGACGACAATGCGGCGTTCCCTCGTTCGCATTCCTCTCCCAATATACCCGATCTGGTAAACTTCGACTTCAAGCTCCCAGACCGACGGCAGAATGACGAGCTTCCGAGGTCAGCAAGTTTCACCAGCCTTCCAGTCCTCGAAGGGCAATACGATGCAGAGAGGGAGCTCCAGAAGTATGTGACGACGGATGTGCCGGTCGAGCCGCCGAATGATTCGCAGACGGAGAGGACGCGGGGAAAGGGAAACAATTTGCAGAAAGAAGAGCGGCCGAAGCTTGAGAGGGTTGGCAGAAGGAAGTCCTTGGTGGCACGACCAAAGTCATGGATTGGGAAGATCAAGGGTTCTGGTGGCTCACCAGAGCGGCGGAACACCTCCGACTTGGTCGATACAACACCAGCCGACACTCCTCCGGTGCCTGCAATCTCCAAGGCTGCCCGGGACAGCAAAACGAAAACCGTCTCGGAATCGTTTGCAACATTTGCCCGAAAGTCATGGATGACAAGCTCCAGATCGCCTTCTCCGAATCGAAGACTCGAAAAGCCGGCTGAGAACGATGGACAACCTGCCGTGGAGTCGAAGATGACTGGGAGTCCGATGAGCTCCGTAACCAACCTGGAAGTCCCGACAACGAAGAAATCAGATAGCCCCACGAAGGCAAGAAGAGCTTCTACGACCCCACAAAAGACTTCAAATAGACGGAGTGTCCTCATGAATTTCACATCTTTCAAATCTGCCAACTCCTCCACGAGCAGCTTGCCTGGAAGCTCTGCGGACGAGAGGTCGACCCCAAGGACCTCCACCGACAAAGTTCCCCCTCTTCCGACGAACTTCTCTACCGAAAAGCTACAGAGTCTTGTAGATGTCCCTCGCCGGCGAGACGAGCTATGGTCCGCTTTCAGATCTTTGGAAAACGACTACTCGAAATTCCAGGCCAAGAGTTGGTCCCTCAAGACGAACGTGGTTCGGGCTTCACTTCTTCCATTCCTGCGAAACCATGCCACCCATTCATCGAACAAAAATCTACGACCCGAAGACCTCGATCGACGGATAACAATACTCAACAAATGGTGGACAGGGCTCTTGGAAGTACTGGACGGCAGGCAAAATCAGACCGTCAGTGGGGTGGATCGGCCAATCCTGCTCGATGCGTGCTATATGATTATGACACGACCAGAATGGAGACTCGCACCCTCGCATTTCGCTCCACTCGCAGAACGGTCCCCCAATAGATCTCCAGAAAGACGGCCACCCATGTCAAGGAAAAAGTCCTCGGGGTCTTTAAGCTCCTCAGCCTCGCAATTTATGACCGAGTCAGTCTATCATAATACCCGAAACCTGTTCATCCAGAATCTGCTGTCTCAGATCAATTTCGTGGTAGATAAGATGTCAATGAGACATGCACCGGCCAGTCTCGTGACATTTTGTGGAAAGGCTGCAGCATATGCATTTTTCTTCGTTCCAGGAGTCGCGGAAGTACTAGTCAGGATATGGAAGTTGCAATCGGAAGTTTTGCGACGAGTTGCTGATGAGATTGGCATGCCGAGGAGACCGAATAAGGTAGATCAAGACGATGTGATAGCACCTTTTCCAGCGCACATTCATTGCCTGGGGTGGTCCTCAGTAAAGCAGATGTCGAATCAGCTTAGGCAAGATCCGCATTTGGCAGTTCTGGCGGCGAAAATCAATTGGTACGGTCCTTGGGTTGCCCGATGGTGCGGGCGTGATAGTGATTTGTTCTTTGTGTTTGCCAAACATTATCATATTCTCGCTGAGGAGTTCCTACCAAGCGAGCTTCCACTGAGAGATAAAGCTCGATCTCCGGGTATGCACTATTGTGAAGAGATTTTAAATCAAGCTGACAATTATAGGCTTCATTCTCGTGCAAGCACAACTCTTGACTACACTGGATGCTACCATTCATCGACAACCGGCAGCAGAGCCACCTCCCATCACGTTCGATGATGTTCTTGCAGGCGCTGATGCCACTGCAGCCGCTCTTCCTCCCATGCCATCTAGCAATTCCGCAAGACAAATGGCCGAGAATCGGCTAATTATGCTACTTCGAGATGTCATCTCGGAGCGCCCGTCAGATTTTGAGAACGCCAGGATGACATTTGCAGAGAGTTTCGGAAAGGTGATGCAGGCAGGAGCGAAGAGGACGTCACTATTCGACCATAATGCATGTTTCGTGATGTGCGATTTCATGGAAGAAGCTTTAACCATATACGTTCGATTCAGCCATGCTCATAGCCTAGAGAGCGACTTCATCGATTGGCACTTCTGGATGGATGTTTGTAAGAAAATGCTGGAAAGTGAAAACAGCATGTCAGAGATCAGGCTGTTCTCTTTCTTGTTCAGTGCATGGAATGTAATTACTAATGACCCAAGACGCAAGGAGATTGTATGTCTAGAGTGGTTGCTCAGTGAGGAGACCTTCGACAAGTTCTTCAATCATTGGTGTCCAATGGTTCGGGCATATTATATGAGGTTGTTGTGCTGGCGACTCTGTAGAGACGATGGAGAAGCCAGTGATCTTGATACGTATGTTCTGAGATTTCGAAAACATGTTCGACGCTAATAGTTACAGAAAAATCTTCAATGCTGTATCAATTCGGGCAAAATCTGTTTGGGCGAATTACCAATTCTTGAAGCAGCAAGCTGACAGGGCCCATATCCTTCCCCCATCGACAGCACCATGTCACCCTGCTCCTGGTAGACGTCTTCTCATCATTCGGAACGACAATCAATCTCCAGCCTCTAGTTTGTTCCTCGGATTCGACGGAATCGTCAATGCAAGCTCATCTCAAATTACCAAGGACACAAATTCACCTACAGCTTACAAGAGACACTCTTCCCTCTCGTCTTTGAACAGAATGGAACCACCAGAGAGCAGTCCTTCCAAAGCTCCTAACGATTCCCCGAATGGAACACCAAATAAAAAGCGCTGGACATTCATGGGCAAAATACTTCCATCGGCCTTAACAACAGACGAAAAGTCATCACCCCCCGAGCAACCGCGTGCTGCTAGCCCACGTCAAAGTCTTGAAGAAGCACGCCGCGAAACAGCAATAGCTCGTTCCCGGCCGGCACTGCATGCCAAAACTTCCTCATCCGACTCCGAAACACCGCCCCCAACCTTAACGCACCGCGCGTACTGCTTCAAATTCTCTCTGGAATGGGCACAGCATTTTGAGAAACCGTCAGGACCACAATCACATTCTTCCAAAGGACATCATCCCAACAACACTCATGGAGGGGGTATGCATGGAGGAGCAGGATTCAATACAGGTCCAGAACGAAGGATTTGTCCACCTCGCCTGCCAGCTCCAGCTCAGGCTATGCTAGGTGCCAAGGTTCCAGGGACGAGCAAGGAAATTGCGGCAAAGGATCCGGGGACTGGAGAAAAGAAGAAGCGAGCCACGTATGCAGGAAGAGCACTAGCAGAATGGGCGCTAGTGGTAGGGGAATGTAACAACTTCGTGGAGAGAAGAAGAGCTGAAGGTGTACCGGGCTTGAGATGGGTGGAGGTTCCGACGCTTGGTGTGGAAGGATTCAGGAGATTCGGTGGTGGGGCCTGAAGCCAGAAGAAGGAGTCAAGGGACTCCAAAAAACAAAGCATACGACAAATTCCGGACGAGTCGCGCATCAAACTGCATCGGCGAAGAAGCAGTCAGAGCCAAAGCGAAGGAGGAAGACATGACAAGGGCCGAGAGAGTAGATATATACAAGATGTACAGTTTCAAGATATTGTCGGATGGATGGAAGGATGTAAGTGATTAGCATAGCATTGGTGTTTGGGGTGCATTTTTGGTTCTTCCCTTCTTCCTCTACGGGCGAGGGAGTCGTTTAATGGGAATTTTCGATTGGAAGGGAGTCGATGCATTTATTGTACGACGGTGGAGATCTGCAACTTGGATACATGAATGTATGGAAGATTTTGGACAATTTTCATTGTTTGCTCCTGTTTTTCTACTATCATTTTTGATCAGTGAGTTTAGTTTGAGAGATCTGTCTTCAAGTGAGGTGAACAAGAGGATATGTGTATTTGGGATCTCGAGAAGTGAAAGCTTCTTGTTCGGCATGGGATGATAGTGAGAAGACTTCAAAGATAGAGAGATTACGTGGCTGTCATGTTGGAATCTCGTTGCGTGTTATTGTCGATAACCCGGGCAGAGGCAAGAAAAATGTGGATGTAGTAGGTATGGTAGTGAAACGCTTATGCATCTGAAAAGTTATTAAAAGTTATTTGTGACGTACTTAAATTGCAAAACTCGGTAGTACTAATTATTTGGGTCCAGAGTTCTAAGTTTGACGGAGTGTTCTACCCACTTTCCCCAAAAACAAGCGACACGCTAGGTTCGAGTTGGACTACTAGTCGATATAGCTATCCTATCACAATGGTGTGCTTAGCAGTACTGCACTCACGGCCAAGGAACTCAAAGGAAACTAAACAGTATTCATGCATTGCTGATGGTTAAGAGAATACTTACCAAGCTTTTCTAATAATAATAAAATAATGAAACTCTCAAGGCGAATTTATACTCGAGCTTGATTTGACGGAGACTTGCTCATACTATTGTGCACTTTTCAGAGACGATTCTGTCATTATATACTTGAATAGCGCTAAGCTTCAATTCTTGTCATCTTCCCAAATGAGGCGGGATACAAAAATCAGCTTTCAGCCAGCTACAATGCCGTCTCAAATCTTGCGCTCGTCCAAGAATCCCAATATTATGGCACAGAAACTACTCAATAAGCGTGGGCCACTCAAGTAGCCATCCCAAGAAAAGGCTCCCGCCAAAAACATATAATCCAGGCCGCCATATGCCTTTCTCCAGCTGCCCAAAGATCGCGGTCTCGAACTCTGCGCCCTCCAAACATTCACTCAAATTAACACAACCTCAGCATCATGTAGTCCTTCGGCCCTAAGTCCCTCAATCATAGCCTTTCCAGCCTTCTCCCAGCCCTTGTACGAACCTATACACTGTGGACAGATCCTTCTATGTTGGTCCCATGTCACACTTATCATTCCCTCCATTTTTGTTAACTTCGGGAACACAGTAAATATCATCCGCCAGTTATATCGGTCCAAGAAATGCTGGTCGATAGCTGCGTAAAGAGTTAGTGAAGCTCTTCTCAAATGGGGCTTCGAAAGAGCCGAACTCTCTATGAGTGTTGGAAATTAAGGATACAGTCTTGGGAGGAGAAAGAAGAGAAAGTGGATATGAGAAGCTGACAGTTGACTTACCAAGCTTAACGACTCCCTCTGTCCAGTGGTGTGCTGAGAGAAGAGTATAGAACCGGGGATTTCGCTCGATTGGCAACAGATTACCAATAAATATGGTATCTTCAGGACCGAAATGAAGTTTGAATGTGCTTCTCTTGAGATCGACGTTACCACCGTGACCAGGAATAACGTGAATGCTAAGCGGAATGGAGTGTGGAAGTTTAGACTTGAAGGCTTGTCGAGACTCGTAGCAAGTGCTGAGTATGGCAGGGACTCTCTCTTTGCTGGAAAACTGATCGGGATCAGAGTCGTAGAAGTTTGTCTTTTTCGTAAAAGTGATAGCGCGATGTTTCCCCGATGGCTTTTTCACCATGTGCCCGCTATCTGAGGTTAGCATATGGTTTGTAGATGTATCAGCTTGTCCGTTCCTTCTCTCATTCGGTTTATAGATACTCGAATAGGAAGGAGAAACGTACTAGATCTTGAGAATCGTAGGTAGTGGCAAGTAGTACTGCCAGATCTTTTGCCGTAATTCACTAGGCAAATCATTGAAGATTGTGAAGTCGGTGAGTGGTGACGAAAAAGGTGGTGTCGAAAGTGATAATGTCTCACCATCATTGGGACTTCCCGGTGCAGCCATCATAATCTTGGTCTTGATGGGTGAGCCAGAAATTTACGCAGTAGGTCGAGTTAGTTATGTAGTGGATGATGAAAGGGCAATGAATCATTCATGTATAGCCTTTTTTTTGAGAAGTGCTCTCTTATTTACGTCATTGAGCATTGAATACATGAATGATTCACTTTCAAAGAACGCGGTTTGATTCTTTAGAGTTCCATAGACTTTGGGACTTTCAATGGAGTCTCACACCACTGCTATTGCTTGCACTGCTATTATTGACAACACTTAGTCCCCTACAACTCGACCTGAAGAAGCTTAGGCATAACACTGACATACTTCTAGGCCGACAATCCAGGATCCAAAAGCCCCACCACCGCACAATGACCTCATTCTGCGCACCGTGTTGTCGACCCATGTTGATGTCTGCAAAAGCAAAGAGTCGAATGTTGATCTTGATCGTGGTCAACTTGGGGAAAGCTGTCAAAACCCAGATCATCTCCTGAACACTCATGGAAGCAGTGGCAATTGAACCATTGGATTGTCCATGCACTAATAGTCACTCTAGGATTTTAAATCTCCGGATCCATGACCCACAAAGCCCTTGACATGAAGAACTTGCCTGGGATACAAGTAACTCGGTTTTGAGCAAGTTCATTGAGGCGTCTGAGCTGCAATGGCCACCTTCACCGCATCATTCAACTGGTCTGTTTCCTCTCCATCAATCAACCAATTATCCCTCTTCTCATACAGCGTCCCTCCCTCCGCCCAAATCCTTCTCAGCGTCCATCCCACGGCCCACGGGTCCCCATTCTCATGTGCTTGCTTCTCCAACTCATGCACCTTCTCTAATGGAATATAATGCACATCCCACTTCCCTCCCGTTTGCTTCTCGAACTCCTTGACAATATCCAGAGGCGTGGTCGTAAAGCTGTTGACCTTCAAAGCCTTATTCCTACTCTCCACAGGCTTCAGTAGGGCCTTAACAACCAACCTTCCAGCATCATGTTCCGTTGTCAGACTGATCTTCCCCTTACCATCGCCAAGCACAACAGCTTTCTTTCCCTGAACATCAAAACTTCCAACCTCTCCTCCACCCGGCCCCTTTGTCAGATACGTATAAGCATACGGCCCGGTGACGACGTATGTGTATTCCAGCTTCCCTCCGTTCTTCTGAAGTTCCTTCAACGCCGCTCTAACTTTCAACTTGTTTTGATGAGGAATTTCTTTCACAGAGGAAGCATCGTACTCTATGTCTGTGCCGTACTCGGAGGGGAAGAATCTCGTGACAGATGGAGATTGCTCCAGCAATGGAATCCAAGCAACCTGGTCGCCGATAGCCATTCTACCAACGGCAGAAATGACGGTATTAACTCCTATCTATTTATCAGTATTCACTATAATAAGTTAAGCCAGGGGAAAGACCTTCGAAAGCTTTCAGCAAATCCTCAGACTTCTTTACATCTCCAATAATAACCTCGATACCCTGCGCTTTTAAGCCATCCAGCACCTGCGGCTTCTTCTCTGCTGTAGTCGACGACGTGAAGATGGCAATCTTTCCGAACTCATCCTTTGCTTTGATGATTTCCTTGGCGATATAGGTGCCGATATATCCTGTGGCTCCAAGAATCAAGAGATTCTCCTTTGCGGGTGCCATTGTGTCTCAAATCGCTGTCTGGTATCGAGCTCGCAGACGATTCAGTTGTTTATGGTCGTGCGGAGGAGTTGAAGACCCGGCAGTTTGTTTTATGGGCGTTCATGAACTCTACGGTCATCGTTGTACGTACAGAAATGCGCCTTGCCAAGAATACAGCTCCGGGCTTGAAAGTGGGGGAGCATCTAGCGATCGCGGGGAAGCAAGGGTGGCTTCAGCCGAGAAATAGGGGGTACCTCGCCGCTACGGCATTCAGGCCGCCAGCTAACAATATTATCTTATATACAATGTCACAAATCACAAGTTGGCTTAGCGGTATATTATATCTGAATAGGACCATTGATTGAGCGTTTCTTCTAAGGATATAAGATGAAAACAGCGAGTGCTGATTCATTCATCAACGTCCTTCTATGCGAGCTGTGATGGGATTTATATGCCCATTTGAAATAGAAATACTTGGCAAAACATCTATTTCTATTCCCAAATCTCAACAAAGTCATTTTCTATTTCAAATTTGATAAGAAACAAGACTTAAAACACAAACTTTACAATGTCCCAACCCTTCCTGGGACATTTGTAGCAATTATCCAAGTAAAGCTTTTACCTGTTCTTCTTTTAAAAATTCTGCCAAGTCATTTTCTAGTTCAAATTTCACAAAACACAAGATTGAGGAGTCAGAATTCACATTGTCCCAACAAACAAAGGACAATCCCAGCACAAACTTTTCAATTCTATCTATCTACAACGCAAAACATATACTGCCCATCAGCAGCAGAAAAAACGCAGCAAGAACAGCTCTCTTCGTCCCTTGGGACATTTTCGTATACAGACTATCTAGGACTTGGCTCACCAATGTGCAACACGCGCGGCCCCGTATGCTTAGACCCAAGAAGCATATAAACAGCCATCCCACCAATGATAGCCACAGCGACCGAGACGGTGAGAAGTGTGCACTTGGTACACTCTCTCAGGGGGGTACAGCCACAGCGATTGCGATAGACAATCGTGTCGCCAGAGAGACTGTGGTTCAGTCCTTGTTCGGCAACACCGGCGGCATTCTCGGGCTCGGGCATGCGTCGGAATGGGTGGCCCGGGAAGGCGGCACGGATCCGACCCATGATGGTTGTTGGGACCTCGACTGGAGATTCAACGACGAATTGCTCCATGGGAGGCATGTTGATTGTATAATCGGAAGAGAGTCTGAAATATGTGTTAGCGATTGTAGGTGTCAGAGCGTGTGGGAAGGAAACATACGGTTGAGATCGAGAGGATATTTAGTTTACAGTGTGGCTGTCAGAACACGAGAACGTCTGATATGATGTCAGTGTTTGTAGTTGTACAAACGTGGGGAAGTGAAACAGACCGTCAAGATCGAGGAATTGCTAGAACGAAACGGCAAGGTCTGAACGGCAAAACGTCTGGAATAAGGTCAGCGTTTATGGATATCAGAGTTTGCAGGAGTGAAACATACTGTCGAGATCGAAGGATGCTGGAGCCACACGGGAGATCTGGAACAGCAGAACGTCTGGTAACATATCAGCGACTGTTGCTTTCAAAACGCGTAGAAGTGAAGCATACAATGTGACTGTGACGCGACTTGAGACTGCAAGACAGGACTGAGTAAAGTAGAGCGGCTAATACAGTGTCAGTGATTGTGGCTGTCAAAAAGCGTGAAACAACCTTACATGTTGTGTGAGGTAGACCTGAAGACAAAGTCGAGACTGCGAAAGTGTCTGACGTATGTGTTAACGACTGAAGTTGTCAAAACGTGTAGGAAGGAAGCATACACTGAGACCGTGATCCCGAGCGAGACCCGAGAGAAGAATGAGATCGCAAGAGTGTCTGGAGTAAGTATCAGCCGCTGTGGTTGTAAAAGCGCGTAGCAAGAAAGCATACAATGTGAAGAGCAGGTAGATGTAGAGTCGAGGCCGAGTCCGAAGTCTGGAGAATGTCTAGACGCGTTTTAGCCGTTGTGGAGGTGAAGACGGTTGAGATCGCAAGTGAGGTTGAAGGAGGAGGAGCTTACCAAGATATTGACAACAGAGGACTTTGCAAAAACACGAGAGTTGACAACAGTGATGTAGGTATTGGCAAGAGGAAGTTTGTCGGCAGCAAAGATCTCTGGGTGACAATGGAAGATGTGTTGGCAACAAGCAGGACGCGTTCACAAGAAAACTCTGATTCAGCAGCAGAATTTCTTTCGATAGTTAAAAAAGCTTGGTGACAGTGGTCGATCTGTTGGCAGTAGGCAGGTAGTTGTTGACAAGAGGAAGCTGGTTGGCAACAGAAAGCTTGATGACAATCGAAGATGTACTGGCAACAAATGCGAGATTGAAAGAATCAGACCACAGTTGACAACAGTGACGCGTGAGACAGAAGTGTGAAGCTTGTGGACAAGAGTGATATGGAAGAGATCGAGGATGCGGTGGGGCTAATAGCCGAGCACGTGTCAGAGGAAGGAGCGAGCATAGTTCCAGCCTCACCAGAACTTCCTCAGCCTCGAGTATCGACTTAGCAGATGCCGCCAGTAGCCGAGAGCTTGGTTCATGTAAAAGAGACCTCATAGCTTTGTGCTGATGTTGTTTAGGGAGAACCGACGTCCATGAAGTAGACGAGGTGTTTCCTGACTTCGTCTCGCTTGAGATCGTGAATCATTTCCATGGTAGTAATACCTCTGATATTGGTACCGATGGCTGGATCCAGGATGTCGAAGAGATTCGATATCTGAATCATCTTGGCTTTGGTGACCGTTTGGGAGAAAATGTCCTGGTACAAAAAAACCGTGGCAATGATAGATATACTCCTTGGCTTGTGGGACTTCTTGTTCTCACCTTCCTCTCTGATTCTTGCCAGATAGGGCGCAGCAGTCATCTTCCACATACTTTCTCTAGATGTTGGGTGAGTAAGAACGAGTCCAAAGCTCCCGGTGTCCAGCTTCGCGTTGTCGTTCCTGAAAGGATCTTGCTAATTTCTTTTCATGAGGGCTCTGCATTCTCCTTTGCCAGACCTGATCCTTCACGTCCTATGTTCAGGTGTACGTTTTTAGGACTGTCAAGCATTGTCAAGGATAGTTCAAGGCCGCTCGACTGTATGGTGAACCAAGCGAATGTTTGGAAGAACAAGGGCTGTGACATGATAGATCTCGTATGCTCTGGTTGCAGGAAAGCCAGGGAAACAACGCGGGGCCTGGTCCCAGAGACAGGGAAAATGAATAAAACAGACTCTGAAGTCGTGATCAGGACGTGTAGGACTCTCTGCTCCCTTGCTCCTATATCCCCATCAAAGCTAACCATGCTGCAACACTTTGGGAGTCTGAACTCGAACAATTTATTCCAGGATGACATGATGCATACATACCAATCGAAAAAGTATGAACTGAGACCTTGAACGATGGCTCGCTTATAAAAAGGGGTAGACCACAAGTCGGGCAGGCTGAGAAACGATTTTCAAGCTTTACCTCATATGTACAACAAGCAGGCCAACGCTCGTGTTCCTTGTCTAGGACTGGACATCACTTCCAGGACAGATATGTCAGCCAATAACTCTCTTGAGCCTCACTCAGCTGTGTTGAGGATGTGCTTGTGTGATGTAGATCATTCATCCCAAGGAAACTATACGAGTGAAGACAAGGCTTCTGCTCAACAACCGATGAAGTTTTCCTTGGCACTGATAAAGTTTCCAGAACAAAGAAATAGCCGGATTCAGTGCAATCGAGCATAAACGTGTCTCAACCATAACACGCGCGCCATGTTCAGGATGTACGCTATGCAATCACAAGTAGAGGGAGGGAAATGGAGATTGATCATGTTTTAGCATAAAGGAACTGGTACCACTTGGTCACCGCTGCAGAAAGAAGCTCAAATAAAGCATCAACAGATTAAGAACGGAGAACTCGTAAAGTAGAAAGTGCTCAGATGTGAACAGTATATTATCCAGGTATATAATCGCCCCAACTCCTCATGATTCGTGACATGCCGGTGGTCGGCGAAGCACATTAAAAGAACTTCTTCAAGGGAATGTCCTTCCATCTGCCTCTCTCAGTGTGCCACCATCTCTCCTTTGCTTTGCTGGTACTCTTCATCCTAGAACAAGCTTCCAGATTCCAACTCCCGGTGCAGCCATCTCTGCCGTTGGTCTCCTCCCCTTTATCAAGCAATCCTCCAGGCCCTTCGATAGGAACAATAGCTTCATCCATACCATCGACATCAGGCTTTAAGGTATAATTGATCCGACTCTGAACTGATCCGATGAAACCACCGAGAGGAAATCTCTCTTTAAATCCTCCATCTTCATCCCAAACGATGACATGGAAATTTGGCTTCGTGACTGCATCATTGATCCGCTGTTGAGCCATCCTTCGTGCTGTGGCGAGGCTCATGCCTTTTTCTCGTCCTGGCTCATCGGGGCTCATTTGATCCGAGCCCAGGGAGAAGACAGAGCGAGTAGGCGAATCAACGAAGCTAGAGTTGGATTGGCTGTACCCTGAGAATGTCGACTTTGTTGGAGATAGACTTGGCATACTTTGAGCTGAGAATCCGGGAAGGGGTAACAAATTGTGAAGTGACCCTCCCATATTCCGATATTTATCTCCAGGCAACTCGATATGTTCATTTGGTTTGCAGAGTGCTTGCAGGGTGCCATCGAAGTCCGTCGGTGCTCGTATGGTTCTCAAAGCTGGAAAGCCATTGAAGATGATAGATTTTGCGAGAGTCTTGGTCGCCTTGTCATCATCTGCGTCAGTGAATTCCCAGTGGAGGTACCTGAGAGTGGGAGAAGCAAGGTACGGATGTAGGTATATGTTGATGCCAATTGGGAGAGATAGAGCATGAGCTTGAGATATCGTGAAATGCGTCAATGACTTCAGATGAGAGAATAGCCGGACAAGAACTGGTAGTGACAGCAGCGGTATTGAGACCAGTGACAATGATGTCAACGAGTCTGTCCTCCCAGGAGATGCGTAATTAGATAGTCCCGAAGTCGTGATGCCTTGTGTATTGTCGAGTCTCAACGACTTGAGTGACGGGAGAGAAAGTAGTACCGCATCATTGAACGAAGTCGCAGGGGAATTCGAGACATGAAGGTTCTCCAAAGAAGGCAGAGAATGGAAGACATCGACGAATAGTCCAGGATCAATGGTTCCCCCTGGAGCGCAGTGCAAGACAAGGGTTTGGAGTTGGCGCCAGTTGAAATGGTTTGTCATGAATGTCATCCATTGTTCTGGAAGCAATTGGGCAGGTGCCGCAATTGGGGTGATTTGTTCCAAATCTGTAGATACCTGGTAGCGGTGTTGCCGTTGGAAAGGGCTGGGATTAATGACCCAGACTTTTTCAGTGAGCTTCTGCCTTGTTGACATTGCATGATCGAATCGAGAAAAGTCATGGTTGTATGTTGGGTACAAACCAGGCAATCGCTCGAGGTTGGGACACGCCATGATCAGAGAGGCCACAAGTTCGAGATACTGTTCTTGGTCTCTGCTTTTGGCGGCGTCTGGTATGGCTGGAACCTTCAAAGATTTGACGTACTCAGCAAGATCAGGCCGGCTTCGTAGGGTGCGCCTTAGCAACTTCAATCTCGTTCCATATTTCATCTTGAACTTCTTCTTCGTGTGGAGTATGGAGTCATTCCCAACCAATTGTATGTCCTCGTAAAGAGCAATTCGGGCAGCGCCTCGCCATTTTCTACAGCTCAAACTGAGATTCGCAACATCCCGCATCCAGCATGTTGCGCAACTCAAGCTTCCAACGTCAAGATGAAGCTTCTTCAGCTCGGAAAGTATAACCAGCAGAATCTCCTCGGGCATCCTGTTCAAGCCTTCACCTGATGTCCGTTGCGCATACTTCATTGCTTGATCCGAGTACATACTTCCTGATCTTGGTGGGGGTATTGGTGGCCGCACCTGCTGTAGCCCTTCCCTTCCAGCATATCTCGCATATTTCGGCACAATAGGTTCTGTGACGATTCGCTTTCCAGGTAGTGATGCTATGTTTATGATCGGAGGTCGCGAGATGGTGAAGCCATCTTTGGTTTCTTCGGAATAGCCAGAATCCAGACTTGTGCGACTCGATCCATCGTCTATAGAGGAGGAAATGCTCAGAGGGCTCTTCCGCCGCGATTCGAAGCTCGATCTGGTAGTTTCACTGCTACCAGATGAGGGGTTGCATCGCATATGGAGTCGAGGGGTTTCCATGCTCTGCGAGACTGAGTAGGCAAGGAATGTTGGTGGATTGATAGAGCTCTTGTTAAAGGAGCTGGGCGAATAAATAGGGTAGGAAGATGAGGGTTTATGTCTCCGAGCTGATGGTACGATGGAGGCGCGTGCCAGTCGTGTCTTAAGGTCCTGCTCACTGTACCTACGGCCCTTGGCTTGTTGTCGCGACCCATGAAACTCGTCCGTGAATCTGTCTTTGGACGAATGTGTTTGTCGCGATACTGGAGAGGCGAGTGTTTCGGTTTCGAACAGAGGATGAGGGCTGGGTGTTGAACAACATCGTGTCAGTAAATTTAGATCGCCTATCTAGCTGGTGGAGCGTCTCCATCTTCAATCTCTTTATCGGCCGTCGATCTGGGGTCTTCCCATGCAGGTGAAGGGGGCGTGAAAACATGGGCCAAAACAGCCTCAAGCGTCTGATGTGGAAATTAAGATGCACCGCTACAGCGGCTAGGAGAGAAAATCATTGCTCCACGGGCCATAGTGCGATGCTGGCCAGGAGTTTGGCAGCTTGGCTGCTTGCAGCATGGTCCCTGAGACGGAGGAGACTGAAAGAGGAAAGGAGGTGAAGTCGTGGAAAGGGTGGAGATCAAAAGAAAACAAACACGACGAAGATGCGAAGATGTTTTGGAAGGGGGAGAAAGCGAGGAAGGGGTTCACAAGACGAGGGAGAGCGGTTGGCCCAAGCTTGGGGCTAGCGAGCACTGCACCAACCTTGACCCCAGATGCAAGACCTCCAGAAACACCACCACACTCTGGATTAAGAAAAAAAATAACACCACTCTTGATCAATAAACAGGACGTACCTTTGCTTAACACGACTATTGTCGCTATGTTCGCTACCAGAGCGGACATTTTCTTCCCGCATGTTTGCTTGGTTATAATTTGCGCCTCTAGGTGATGGATGAGCTTGCTGAGAGCATCGGTACATGATTGATCCCTGAACAAGTAGAATATGAGGTAGGTTTGTTCATTCTTTCCAGCTTTGGATGGGCATCCCTACTCTATATGTCCTTACCTTTGCAAGGCTGGACATTGTACTACGATGGCTGCCAGCATGAAACTTTTCTGTGGCAGGATGTAGTTGTGGTGATGCTGCGGCTGTCATAGACACGCAATCTTTCAGCTTCTGCTCACCATCTCATCTCAACCCCTCAGCGGCTGTATTCAGGATTCGAGAGAGCCATGGACATTGGCCAGATCACGTCCGACTCGGCGGCCATGAGCTTGTCGAGGCTCATCCTTCATGCTTAGACTCACCACACCAACATCCTCAAAGCTCAAGCCACTCTCATCCACCAATAGAGCCAATACTGCCCTGGAATCGTGGACAAAGATAGAAACGCCTGCATATCGACCATATCCAATGCAAACACTTATGCGACGCCTCTCCACACGGAACACGGGACAGCAATGCCATCTGAGGTAGGTAAGGCTGCACTGAATCTCGCGTGGGCTCAACTCATTATGGACACACAGATACTTACCGGGGTGTCTTCAAAGCTTCGGACTAGACCTTTCACCCTCGACAATCTCGACTGGGTAGACTCTTAAGCCTCACCCACGACACTCATAGTCTTCAGCTGATCAGAAGGCCATGTAACTCAGACGCTCTTCTATCCCGTGTCTGTATAACACCATTGCTCGGCTCGGGATCGAAGCACGCCTCCAGGACGCCACGAGAATACCGAGCCTGGCCGACTTGGAAACAAGGCTGTCATGCTGTACCATCTTCAACAACTACCTGGATGTACAAATCTGTCAGAAAATAAGGTTATCCGATGCATACGATGCTGACGGAGACACACTTCGGATGTGGGATGCAGATCCGATGTTTTGTGGTTGCCTGACTAGGCAGCCATGCAGTATACCTATGATGCACCTCCGCAGATGACTGCCAGTATCTCATCTGTAGAAGAGCCTCATCGGAACAACAATAATATACTAACAAAGGTACTAGGCTATTCACATCTTCGACAATCACCATCGTCTAGCTGGTCTTCACATATGGCTGCAAACGACCTTGCTTCATTGCTAGGCAGCTTGAGCCTCCCAACAATCGACAATAGAGACGAGCAAACCTTCGCAATGTTTCCAGAACTTCCCACTGAGCTTCGGCTCAAAATCTTTCAACATTCTCTGCCAGCAATGAGTGTGCACAAGCTCACAGCTCATGTTCTGGTTTCCGACCCCGCCTTCGGCTTCTACTTGACGTTCTTCTTGGCTGTCGATGGTGGAGTAACCATCTCCACACAGAAGTATTCTCCTCAAAGGAGACGAGCAGAAATCAAGATGAGTGAGCAGAGAGCTCTGTCTCTCCTCCGAGTTTGCAAAGAGTCAAGAGAAATCTACTTGGAGAACTTCTCTATAGCTTTGCCATATGACTTGAAAGGTCTTGGAAAGCTGCACATTGCAAAGGAAGAAACTCTTCACATTTCCAACTTCTCGGACCTCATACACAATCATTATTTCCACATCGCGCTCAGGGGAAACTCTCGTCTCCAGCCATGGTGGGAACAGATCGAAAGGCTGGCTGTGCCTGTCACCTCCCTCATCGTCAAAGGCAAAGATTGGGAGTATATTCCACTCTTGTGCCAAAGACTGCCTGCCTTGCAGCAGCTCAAAGGTGTCATGTGGGAGAGGTTCCAAGACGTCATTGACAATGGAAATGCGGACGGGACAAAAGCAATCAAGGACGCGATGAGTGCTCAGCTGAGGAAGGCAGAAGACGAACTTTCGAATTATGTGGACCACAGTGGGGAAGATTTTGTGATTCCAGAAATCAGCTTGATGCTCTGATATCTTAGGCGACTATCGGATAAGGAGCCTTCCCTTATCGAACTGTTGAAAGGGCCCCTCCTCCCAGGCTACTTTCTTCACCAAACCATTGGAAATTCTCTTCATATGTCTGACCCTACGACCACTCTCAACAACACAGATCTTTGAAGATCTCTGGCATTCAATCAACACGTCTTCAACTTAGCCTCTATTCTCCTGTACTGTACAATCTCTGGTGGGACGCGGTCGCCTCGATTCTACCACTCGGGATCGAATATCAACATCGCTTAGCTAGCGTTGTTGTGAACACACATTGCTCTCTTCCAAGGAACCAGAACTCTTACAATTCTCAAGAAATGGCCAAGTAGTCTCTCACCACCGATTCCTATCCTCAAGAGGCTCCTCGATTGAAGTCCCCCAGCTTATTAGACATCAACAGCCAGCATACAACTCTCCTGCCAACAGACATTATCGAGTCCTCCTCAAGCATGGAGCCAGTTACGCAACCACAAGCACCTCCCCACCATTCTCCACGTCTCGGAAAGAGAGCACGCACTTTCGCCAACCTCCGAAAGCTTGTTTCTCGCCCAAACAAGATCTTCCACCTCTTCCCCCTCCTACCAGTCGAACTCCAAGTCAAGATCTAGAGATTCGCCGTCCCTCCTCCCATCGATGTCCGGCTCGCAGCTACGACCTTCACCCACCGCACCCTCCACACCGCCCTCGCGCTCTCCGACCTCTACCTCCCACAACAGATCCGCTCCACTGCTCTCCTCAGAGCATGTCACGTCTCCCGAGACTTATATCTCGAAGAATACCCACATACCATTCCCTACGGTAGCCAACTTGAAAATCCGTTCACCGAACTTGTCTTGGGCGCGTCAGATGAGTTTATGAATAGTCCGGAGATGAAGGCTTGGCTGTTTGGTTGGATGAGAGTCGGGGAGAAGGATGTTGGAGGTGGAGTTTCCGGACGTGGGAGATGAGGTTACGGAGGCGGAGGAGAGATGCATGAGTCTTCCTGTTGAGGAGGGACACTTGGCGGCTATGCATGAGATGTTGGGACTGGATATTTATGAGTAGATGATGGATGTTGTGTGGAGTTTTGCGGGAACTTTTGATGTGTATACGATAGAGGGGACGAAAAGACAATGGATACGATGACTGGAGGACACCCAAACATTCTCTTCTCTGTGATCTCTATATTCTCATTCATATATTCAGTGATCAAATCTTCAACGCCCATAAACAGCACTCTTGTCATGCTAATCAATGTCCCGAGCATCATGGAATTTTATCCCCAGACTAAACACTTACCACCCATCCTCAAAAACCCACCAAAATACCCCATATATTTATCAGAAACAAATTGTCAATGTCCCAGCAATCCAGGTACTTTCTCACACAACCTCTCCCTCTGGCCTCGACACCTCAAGAATACACAACTATTCATTCATAGTTTGCCTGCAAAACTCGAATTATTCGCAGGTTACCTATAAATGGAAACTCCACAATTTATTCTCAAGTCACCCGTAACTAATTTCAAAATGAAGAACAATGCTTCTCAAGTATTTACTCGCTCAATCACCAAGTCATGTATGACGAGCATGGCACCATCATGTGAGAACTCCAACATCCAAACCTGTACACCACGTATCACCGTGACTACACCATCCTCCGCGGACCAAGCGCAGATCATATAAACTGCAGTCACAAACACCAATGCCTACCCCCCCTTTCCACCACTCTCTCATATACATTATCCCCTTCCCATCACCACCAATCCCAGCATCGGAAAGTATCTAAGAGCGTTCTCCTTCCCAGACATCATCATCTACTACCGCCATCGACCTTTACTTTCAGCTTTCGACTTTCAACTTTCAACTTTCGACTTTCAACTTTCAACTTTCAACTTTC
>AIET01000513.1:0-23864 GCA_000292665.1 Helotiales sp. EF0021
CCCCCCCCCCCCCCCCCCCCCACGAACGACAGTGAGTAAAATGCCAACTGGGATAGTTGAAAGACGAATCCTGGTTGAGGCCCAAGGAGGACTCATCCTCGGGTCTTCTTCTCGCGGCGACACTCATCCAAGGCACCTCGCTTTGAACAAGTCTTGGTCTGGAGAGTGCCACGTAATGTGGTTAATTGGGATGTCGTGACTCTATGAAAGCACAGCGACGTCATCGGACCGATCTTATGTTTATATAGATAATGTAGCAACCTCGATACTGCTGAATTTGCCAGTGTGTAGCGGGCTCCATGATATTGTTTATTTGTGCTTGTTGGTCACACTTCCATAAGTGATGGCGAAAAGCTTGCAACTCTAATGCTTGTTAGCCCTATTCTTCTCGAGATCCTCAGGAGATGTGCAACTTTGCCCACAAGATGTACAGAGAGCTTCCGCGGGTACTTGTCAGATTGTGACCTGAATGCGCTGAGATGTGTCGGGTGTTGGTACCCGTGAAAAGTTCCTCTTGGACACGGGACTAAACAATCCTTTGAAGCCGTTTTGCTATCTAATGTGGAACCATTTTTGAAATGGATGAACATTGCATATTAGTATAATACCACATCTTATCGTTTCCTCTATACTTCGACACCCTGCTTGTATCCTGTCGCCTAGCCCTCGGGGCCATCATCTTAAGGCCTATGCGCGATCCTTCACGTGGCAAATGCTCCCGCAGTGACAGCCGGAGAATAAGCCTTGCCAGTCACCATTTCAGAGAGCTGGTCTTCTAAATGGAACCCTGAGCGAAATGGACGTCCAGTGGACGTCCCGAATTTAGCATCCTGATCCCATGCATCCCACGGGCGCATCCCTCGCACGCTATTCCTCTTTCGGAAGGCGACGCGAGGTACGTACATGAGGCTGACTCCATCGGTGATATCTTAGATCCATGCTATCACTGGTGGAGAGGGCAAAGATCTACTTCCTCTCGTGAAGCATTGGATTTCATTGGTACGAAGCATGTGTTTTGAGGGGCCAAGCTGTGACCCTCAAGCAGGAACAGTGTTGCAATACTTCGCGTGGCACATCTTAACTCCATCATGTCCTTATGGACCATTATCCAAGTCCTAAAGTCCGTCTTGTGCCACTGTTGGGAATCAAGATAAATAGACCTTGCACGCTCAACTCTTCTTCATCTCATCATCAGCTCTGACCTCATCTCTTACTTTACAGCAAACTTTCAGGCACAGAATTATACATCTCCTCATACAAAATCGGGATATCAACCAAAATGGCGTACCAAACTTCCTTCCTCCAAGCAATCAAAGTCCGCCGCAGTGTTCTCGCGCTCTCAAAAGAGTCCCCAATCTCAGACGCTCGAATCGAGAACATGGTCGCTCATGCCATCAAACACAGCCCCTCCCCTTTCTCCATCCAAAGTTGCCGCGCCATCATCCTCTTTGGCTCCGAACACGAAAAGCTCTGGGACTTTGGTATGGCTGCTGCGAAAAGAACTCTACCACCTCCAGTCTTTGCGCAGTACCAGAGCAAGATCCAAGGGTTTCGCGATGCGTACGGAACGGTGTTGTTCTTTGAAGATATGGATGCTGTGAAATCTTTGCCTCCACCACTTCAGGATCTGATGGCCAATAATACTCACTGTATGTTCAAACGCCTTGAAACTTTCGCATTCATGCTGACCTGGTATCTAGGGTATAGCCATGCTCAAGGAATGAATCAATTCATTGCATGGACTGCTCTCGCAAATGAAGGTCTTGGTTGCAACCTCCAGCATTATCAATCAATGATCGGTGAAGATGTCACTGAGACTTGGGACGTGCCAGCGAGCTGGTCATTGAAAGCCCAGCTGGTGTTTGGGAAGCCGAATGGGCCTCCGAGGGGTGGCGTTGAGAAGGAGTTTGCGCCACTCGAGACGAGGATGAAGTGTTACGGTGGAAATATGGGAGGGTCTGGTTGCAGTTAGTCTTGGAGGTGTCTGACTGTTGTTTAATAGATATTGCGATACTTGCTAGACAAGTGTAGACAATATAGTTGTTGCTTAGAAAAAGTTTGGACGGCAGAGGGTATGTGTCATGTGATGGTGTTCTTTCTTTCTTACGATCTGAGCATGCAGAGCTCCCGAGTCTTCTAAACCTTAAGCCGCGCTGTAAGAATCCCCATCGGTAAATTGAGACTTCTTGTTCACCAGCGTATGCGAAAGTAGTACTTTGCAGAGAAAACAGAATCGAAAAGTACAAGGATTCAAACTGGGGTTCTCAGCAGGCACAGCCACTGTCTCATACTATTGTTTGCTCTCTCCCTTTTTCTCTTCGGCACGGCCTCTGTACACGGCTGCTGTGCTGCATATTGCGGCTTCACGGCCGAACTTGGCAGGCGCGTTGTTCTCCAAGTCTTTGCTGTCGGGGTCGAGACTGTCTGTTTGGAGTAGGATTCTCTCACGGATCTCGGGCGACGATCCGATCATTGCAGGCGGTTGACCGACCGAATCCATCCATCCATCAACCCGAAACAACCCCCACCGTTTATCCTGCAGTTTATATTATATTGCTCCCGCGCGAGGGTGTGTTGTCGTCCCGGAAATGAGAGCGTCGAAGTCGACGGTCTCTTTCCCTTCTCTTTCCGCTGGCCAGCATCTGGGTGTGTACAGTAGCGGTACCGGCACCACCGCATCGGACTGACACGCGTCTTCAGACCATATGCAATTACCAGCTGATGGTACCTGGAGTCAAGCAGTCCCCGATCAAGGTGCTTTGTGATGAGGCACCTTACTTCATCCCGCTCGTCGCTTTTCGCAGGTGAGGTGAGGTGCGGTGAGGTGAGGTGACAGTGGATTGGTGGGTTTTCGGACGAAGTCCTCGTCGGCTCTCGACCCCAAACTAGCCTGGACCGAGGGCTTGTCATTCGAGGAACATTCGTGCAGAGTTTCTCCGCGACCGACAAATCATGGCGCATGGCATATCCGCATCTCGATTCTCCAGCCCTCATGCGGAGTCTCCACGCTTTCGTCGGACTGGCCTTTGTCGACCCATCGTGCGTCGGTCCTGTCCATCTCCCGAGCGGGCATTGGTGCAATGGACCAGGACCCGTGCAGCTTTCCTTGCCCTGTGCTTGCATATGTTGGGGTGTGGGGAATGGAAGATACAGGCTGGCCTGAAGGAGCACTAATATATGAAGGTGAATGTCGCCGCGAGTTGTGTTTTCCTCTTGCCAGCTTTGTTGTCTCGAAGCCAGGAGGTTGATCGCTCCCATAAGAACTTTCCCCTTGACACGGATCTTCGAGCCGCCACGATGGTTAGCAAGTCCAGAGTCTACAACTGGTATGCGGCGATGGTCGCTGCAGGATGCATGGTGTTATACGGCTATGATGCTGCTGTCTTCAACGCTGTCCAAGCCAACAAGCATTGGCTAGCTTGGTTCAACCACCCAGTATGTCCGCTTCTCCAAATCATATAAGACCTACAAGCTGACGACGTTCGAAGCAAAACAACCTGCTCGGTCTGATCAATACTTCCTACTCGATTGGAGCTATCGTTGCTGGTTGGTTCCTCGGTGGTCCTACAGTGAGTCCTTCTGTCTATTATGGTGTTGGATGGGGCATCCCTTTTCGTGCCATACTTCAAGTTGAGATGAATGGCTAACTTGCGTGCAGGCAGATTACCTTGGTCGCAGATGGGGCATGGGAATCGGCTGTTTCATTACGATCATTGCAACATTTGTGCAAACATTCTCTCCACACCATGGAATCGGTGTCTTCATATTCGGCCGTGTCCTGATTGGTATCGGCCAAGGAATTGCCTTGAGTGAGTAACAATCCTTCTGCCGTTTGCATGTCGACTGATTGTTCTCTAGCTGCTGGTCCTGTTTACATTGGCGAGATTACGCCTCCCGAAATTCGAGGGAAAGTCAGTAAGTTTAGCTGGTTATTGGGGCAAGTAAATAACCTCTGACCCTTATCTACAGTGTCCTTTTGGCAACTCTTCTACTCAGTTGGTGCGTTTGTGGCATACTGGGTCAACTTTGCCTGTGCCAAGCATAGCAAGGCGCTTGGAGAATGGGACTGGAAGATGGTCGTTGTAAGTCAAACATCTCTTTCCGAAGACAATGTAGCTCGCAGCGGGATCTTACGGCCTTGGAATTTGCTATAAAATACAAGTTGACCGTGCTACAGATCTTTCAATTGCTTCTTCCTGTGCTTATCATATGCCAATTGCCATTCCTACCCGAGACCCCACGTTGGTACATCCAGCATGGAGACCGAGTTGAAGACGCTCGCAGGTCTTTAACAAGATTACGCGATACTGAACAAGAAGTCGAGGATGAGATCCTCGGTATTCGCGAAGCCATCACGTTTGAGAAAGAGGTCATCTCTGGTTCATACCTGGCCCTGTTCAAGGACGCCTCAATCCGCAAGCGTCTCCTGCTAGCTTTCGTGATCAATGTTGGACAACAACTGTCTGGCCAAGGGACACTGAATACTTACTCCTCAACAATCTATAAGAAGGTCTGGTCCTCTACCGACACCATCAACCTAATCAATGCCCTCAACGCAACTTGCGGTATTATTTTCACCCTTAATGCCACATGGACCGTGGATCGCTTTGGCAGAAAGTTCCTCTTCATCGGCGGTGCAATCGGAATGGCGTGTTGCATGCTCATTGTCCCAATCATTGGCATGGAAACACCCAACACCGCGGCAGGAGGGAAAGAACCAGCAGTAGGAATCGCCATCGTTGCCATGCTATTCCTGTTCATATTCTTCTACAAACCATCCTGGGGCGCAACCACCTGGATCTGGACTTCTGAGATCTTCTCCATGAACGTTCGATCCCAGGCTGTGGGCATGTGCTCGCAGATGCAAAACGTTGCTCAGTGTGTCTTCAACCAATTCTTCCCGACTTTCTATGCCAATTGTGGACTGAAAAGTTTCTTCTTCTTCATGACTACCAATATTTTGTTGGCGGTCTTTGTGTTCTTCATGATCCCAGAGACCAAGGGCATCATGCTTGAAGAGGTTGATGGTCAGTATCTTAGATCCATGTTGTTGTCCTCTCAGTGCTGACATTTTATAGTCCTCTTTGGCGGAGCCAATCATACTGAGAAAGGAGGGGATCTTCTCCATGTGGAAGATACTCATCATGCTCACATTGGTGTCGATAATACAGGCCACATTGACCATGATCACATCCAGCCGGTTACACCAGTCCCTGTGGCAAATGAGGTCAAGATTTAAAGTGCGAGAGAAGGATATGCAAGGTGTTGCTACAACTGATGATGAGGAGGGTTTACAGGTGTATCTATTACTTTCGATCCCACACAGTATATCAGCTCTCTTCCTGGTCTACTTAAAAGTGCGTTCAGAATGTACTGTCACTCGAATGGACCCCCTACCCCGCCTTATTATGATCGTAACGTTCAAGTGAGCTGAAGAGATTAAAATCATGTCAGTCTGTGCTTGCTTTGTCCTTGAGCATCGCAGCTCATTCCCACAGCAGTGATTTCTAAATACATTTAGCATCTCCTTGGGCCGCTCGTGTCTCAGCAAGCAAGTGCTTCCCATCCCTAGCCGCATGGCGCCACGAAATCGTCAACCCTGCCAATATCTAGGGGTTGGGGAACGTATACCTGCGTGCTAGACTGCATTGTGCTACTGTAGTTCCAAACCGAAATGCATGCAGCACATCCTTTCGATAGCGTGCCACGGTGGCGGGTCGCTCTGTCACTTGCCTGGTTTCCACCAATGATTCAAGTCCAGACTAGCCAATACATTCCAATTTCAATATCCTCCTCTTCGCTACACTCTCTAAGCCTGTTCTTTGCTAAAAGGTTCACCGACTCTGGGGTGCCTCAGGTTCGTTGGCCCAAGGGACATAATAAGTACTTGGCGGCAATGCTTGAGATGAGCCGTTCCTTACCCAACACGTCTCTGAATGCTTCTGCATTCAATCAATGAGCATAATCTTGTAAGTCTCTAGTATTTGTGTTCAAGCTGAACAGACTGACAAGATGTGAAGGCGCCATGTTGATCTGTGATCCCGAGAGTCTTCCTCGTTCCACAACAGCTTCTACTACACCTGAATCCGTACAAGTACGACACTCCATGCAGTATCCCAGGCCAACCAAATCAGATTCCTCGTGTCTTTATGTTGAGATGATGGGCACGATAAAATGTTTGCCAGATACCTCGGCACCATAAGGGCGACAAGTGCAATTCTTGAACTGCAGTCCACGTTGTTAACAACACCGGGTAGTTCGAATTGGCATTAATGTCTGTTAACATTTTCAGGATGTGGTATTTTCATAAGGCGCCAAATGTTCATGTAGTCGTCAATCACGGCTGTAATATATCTACCTCCCTGCTGGCGGACGGAGAGACACTCTTGAGCAGGACCAGCCACAATTTCAGTAGCGATGTTGTATAACTGCTACCAACGCACAGAGCGAGGCTACACCAGAATTTGGTGCTACGATTCCAAGCGTAAACACTGCAGGTGCAGATGATAGAAGAGTGCTCTACGTCCGGGGTGCTGTATGAGCCTCAACAAAACAAAGCTTTTTTGTTTACCTCACAACATCTCATGCGTCTCTAGAGAATTTCTGTTTATTTCGACTACGATCTCTACCCTTATTTCTCTTTTCCCCAGCCTTGAATTTTCCCCTCTTCGGGTGCAATCCTCGCACTTTCTTAGGTGTACACTCCGCAAAAGCCGCGATGTCTCTGATTGGAGAATCGAGTGACAGTGCTCGTCAAGAGGAGTACTCATGGCGAAAGACCAGCATTGGAATGGAACGACAGCTCAGCTACCCCGAAAAGATGTACTCGATCCTCAATCGCGAACTCCACGGCCAACATTGTGGCTTCATCGGTGCCGAAATCCATATCCAGTCCAAGAAGTCCGCGAGTCCACAGCTTCGTCTGAACGCGTCACAACTATATTCTCGAGCTGTTGAAGCATGGAAGCAGACGCGGTTCCGATATCCTACTCTGGCGGCAACTGTTTGCGATGACAAGAAGGCAATCTACAAGATGGATCCGGCGGAGGGCATCCAACATTGGGCAGAACGAACTATGGCTACATCTATTCGAGAAGGTGGATGGCTTGGTCTGCGACAGCACCTAAGCCGAACCTTCCCTTTGCCCACTGGTTCTGGAGACTTCCATCTCGCGTACATCGTCATATCCCCGGAAGAGGCCATGAAGGATGAGGTCTCGAGGTTTGATGTTGTGATGCATACAAGCCACATCTTTGTAGATGGCACCGGAATCAAGTGCATCTTCAACGAATTCTTGTCGCGTTTAGCGTCACCGAAAAAAGAGGTTGCTTGGGGTGAAGAGGTTGCCAGACTTTTCCCTCCATCGGTCGCTGTGATGAAGGCTGAGGAAGTGGAGCAAGTATCTAAGCCTGGGACGAAACCTCAATTCCCGACACTGACAACACTATTGGGCTTTCCAAAGGTAGACCGAACTCCACATCGCTCTAGTTTGGTGCTAACACTTGTGTGCAGCCAGATGTCGGACTCCCAATCTATCGTCCTGAACTCGGACCTCCAAAGCCAGAACATCGCGGTACTCAGCTGGTGATGCACACCTTCGATGCTTCCTTCCTCCCCCGTCTTCTCAGCGTGAGCAGAAGAAATGGCCTGAAGCTCGCATCAGTCATGCATGCCGCACTCCTCGTTGCAGTCCATCAATCCATGGACGTGACTCCTGGTGCGGACTATATTTTCAGAAGTGGTTCGGTTCTAGATCTGCGGAATGGATGGATGCTGCCTCCATACTCAGAGCGAAAGGAGTTTGTCAACATTGCAACATCAAGTCTTCCGATCTTGGTTCCATGCGCTTTGTTCAATAAGCAGAACTCGTTCTGGGACGTTGCGAGGTTCATTGCGGATATCTGGGCAGGTGTGAGTGGTATGAAGGGTATTGCCAAGAACATGGAGGCGGGTGCGAAGGCTGTTGTTGAGGCGTCGATGAACATGGAGTGAGTACCAAGACCGAGCTACTGATTTCTGCTGACCTTTGCCGCAGGGCGCTGCGCAAGTCAAACCCTGGGCCGACGTATCCAAAGACTTGCCCATATTTTGTCTCTGATCCACCAGGAGGCCAGATCTTGAGCAAGACTTTTCCTATTGCAGATAGCGAGGACCTCGAGTTGGTGTTGGAGTCGTATCAGATGGCTACTGACCAGATACAGGCCTTCTGGTAGTTGTTCCTAACGAGGGTTTGAGCGTGGCTAACTGCAATGATAGCTCCGGTCGTGCTCATTCTTGGGATGACAAGCTTACCCTGTGCCTGGTCTTCAACGCCGTCCGCAACCCAAAGGAGAAGATACAGGCTGTTCTCAATAAGTGGGTCGGGACATTGGAAGGTGTTTGCGAAGAGCGTGACAATGCTGCGAGAACTGCAGGACCCAAGCTGTGATCGTTTCTTTAGCGAACATACTCGTTCTCTCCATGGACTATATAGGCCAGGACATCAACAGCCAAGCTCATTACTTCCTTGTACTGCTCAGGCCTCTTTATTTAAAGCACAGTCTGCAAGCTAGTGTGCGGGATTTGCTAAAGTGTTCATGGTGATACGCGTATTCGGTGACTGCGCTGGTAGGAGAATGTCAAAGTGATGGATTGTTTGCAGCAAGGACGAGGGAAGCGCAACGTGATGGCATTGTAATACTGTATCGGCGGATTGACTGTAATTTCCAGTGACCGTATCATTTCGGCACAGGGAAGGATTGGAGATCTCGGAAGATGAGAGACCAACATACCTGTACGACTTTCTAGCCTTCTCCGAACTTTCCCACGATGAGCTATTCTATGCTTTCTCAGAAATGGATGGAGGACGAAAATGTATTATATGATGGAATAAAGAAGGTACTAGTCAAGCAGAACATATCGAGTACCACATTCTCCTGCATACATACAGAAACGTTAATCTGGAAGACCGATCCTAAAAATATTCTATGCAGACTCCGAATATTTCAAGCGTCATTCTTGTCAAAACTGGGTGTCTGATCTTCATCCCCACTACGATCTTCAGCCATGGGCGGCTCTGCAGTCTTCTGGCCCAAAACATCGTGCTCGGCATCCCAAATCTCTAGATCAGTAACAGGCACTTTGACCAAACGGTGGAATTTCGAATTTTCAGTGTCCGAAACCAACAGCTCTTGGCGAATTCGGTAACCTTTGAAATGAGGTATGATGTAAAGCCAGAAAGCATAATAGATGCCACAAATCGCAAGTCTGATAAGAGGTCAGCTTTAACAGCGGAATGTTCAACAATCTCAACGTACATAGCAAGTCCAGTAACACAGTATGTTGCATACCAAAAGCTAACATCTCCACCAAACCGGCCCCCAGGCGGGGGATACCATGGCATTGCCAGGATGAAGACATTGACTGCAAGAGAGAATATGACTGCGACATTCCAGACTCGAAATTCTGTCTTCGGAAAGCCCAATCTTGCGCGTCGACGGCGAATGAGCAACAAACCAAACGTCATTGCGAACAAGAAGACATTTGACGGATATGACTGCAGATCCACGATGAAGTTGAATGCATCACCAGCAGGTGGTGCGAGGATCATCAGTACAGTCAAGCCCCACTTCAGAATGTACGGGGCAAGAGGGGTGCCGAAAGGACGGGTCGACGCCCAGACTCGGGGATACGGGAGGACGCCCTGGCGACCACATTCCCGGATCACGCGTGAGGAGCCGATGATGACTGAGATGATGTTACCGAATGCACTGAGGGCAATGAGGAAGTTCAGTGCGCGGGGTGCTTTGCCGGAACCGAAGACAGCGCTGAAGAAGAGGGATGCAGCAAGTTGCTTTGAGGTCTGAAGGGATGCTTTCGGAACTGGGAAATGTCAGAGAAGCATGGCTCGGTGGAAAAACGAAAGACTTGCCGGCCGCGAAGTATGCAATGTTGCAGAGTATATAGAGAGTCGCAACAACGAGAAGTGAAGCTGGCGCTGTTCTTTTGAGTGTCTTGATAGGATTCTGACCAGCTGTTAGCAGGGACAAATTTCATGAGTAGAAACATACCTTGACTTCATTCACAACGTTGAACGCATTGGTGTAGCCTGCATAAGCAAAATTGATTTTCACCAGTGCGTTCGCAAGACCATACCCATTACCTGTGGTGCCAGAAAACGAGTCTTCGAAATTAGCATGGGGGGCTTCAACTTTTGAGTGGCCCCCTAGTACTACAAGTCCAGTGATGCTGATACTGCAGAAGCTATGTTAGATGTGAACATCATAGATCATTCAAGCGGGGACTCACAAAACCAGGGTAATGATCTTGATGATGCCGACGGCGTTTGAGATTTTGAGGGACAACCGAGTGCTGAAAATGACCACTGAATGTTCCTCGTCAGTGGGGTCGTTGTAGAGGCTGTAGGTGGCATACGTAGGATGATAAAGGTCATACATGCAACCGCAAGACCCTTCTGCTCCCATGCAGTTGGCGTGCGTCCACCCGTCGCGAAGAGATACTGTGCCATCACTACAGAATAGTGAGTATAGTCCAAGTCAGAAGATCTGCAAGGATACGTACCTATTGCATTGCTGCTGCTGAAAGATAGGAGCACGGATTGGACAGCGAAAGCAGTTGGCAGAAGATATCTTGGCCGAGGATATGCTTGCTCAAGATAGACCACTTCTGCGCCCGATCTATTGGGGAAATAGCTTGCCAATTCCACGTAGACAGCGAGCTGAGATCCAGCAATGACAAGACCGAGTGCCCAGAATAGCAAACTCAATCCAACAGATCCCACACCTTTCAGAATGGTAGCAGCTAGTTGTTATTAGCTTCTGTAGCAGCCGAGGGACCCTGTCCGCTACGGCTGGAGGTGTATATACGTACGTGTTGAGAAGACTCCAGTCCCGATCATCTGTCCTATGTTCAAGAATATAGTTGTGAACCATGTGACCTCAAGTCCCAGAGGAGACACCGTCTCGACCGGTGCGCCAGAAGCCTCCTGGTAGGATGGCTTGGAATCATTGCCGCCATATTCGTGAACGAACTCCAAGGACCCATCAACTTTGACGTCGTTCAAACTTGTGTCTCTTGCGACCGAGACCTGTGCTCTCTTGACCTGTGAGTCTACCATTTTGCGATCGGGACAAGTGTTCTGGTCCTTACCTGCAGAGACCGAGGGGACTTTATCCACGTATTTTATCTTCCTGGACCACGGAGTGCAGACCGTGCTGAATCTGGATTCGTCACCTCCAACAAACATTGCAATATCCGCCCTCGAGTTACCGGTGACCATCCACCTTCCAATTTGGAATTGGGGAGTGTTCTATTCGCTTTCATGCCTTGCATGTCAGCGAGGGCCTGTGCAGATCATGTCGTGATTAGCTGGGATCATGATAATTGATGCGGGTTATAAATTCCGTCATCGGCTGCAAACATGTCGCTATTGCACTGTGTCGGTCGTCCCGAAGTCGATCATAGCAAGTAACCGAGATTGTCGAAATGTACATAAAGTCACTGGCATGTCTTATTAAGTCTGCTGGTACTCGGTCGAAGCTGCAACATCTCACTCGATTGCAAAGGGTCTTGGGGTGAAGTCATTTGACTTGTGTCTGCATTTTAGCGTCGTCGCGATGCTCTCGTCGAAAGGCAGCGCGATTGTGGTCATGGAAGCCACGAATTGCGCGCTTCTATGTAGACACAACCACCGAGGCTGCAAGGACTGAAAACCATGCATGAAGAGTCGCTATCAAGAATCGTATGGAGAGTTGTCCCTAACAATATAAATCTCGCCAACAAGTATGGTGCACCCCACTGCCATTGCAATAGCGATGATAGGAAGGTTGACCCGTGCAAACTCGAGACGCCTGACACGAATGTGTTTTTTCGCGAGAATGTCCCGCCATAAAAGACCAGCCAGTGATGCACTGAACGCCGTACTGAATGCTCCGTAATTGACGCCGATAGCCATGCTATATACTGTTGCCCAGAAGGTACGATTGGTGATGGGAATACCATTAGTCCGGTGGATCTCTTGCCATGCTTGAATTATACGGCAGAGAAGGATTGTAGTACCGATGTTGGTACCAGCGAACTGAAAGCAGGTTAGCTGCTTACTCATGCTCGCCGTTACTGAACAACACCAAACTCAGAGGAAGGCACTTACATTACATAGCAGGACAGAGATGAATCCCATACCCGTAATGGCACCAACGGTTCCTGCATAAGCGATTCTGAATCAGCACACGGAATTGCGAAATCTACAAAGTAGGGTACGGTGTTTCGAGAGTGAGAAACATTTGCGGAGTCGTGAGAGCTATTCTTACCTGTCTTGTTCACATAATGGTCCCACCCGTAGCCAAAAACGTTCACCCATCCCTTAGTAACCAGAGCTTGCACAAGAACAAACATGGCGAAGGCGAATGGCAGGAGTGCAAACGGGAGGTGTGCGACCACCGTTGTAACCGTAGGAAACGTCTCTTGCGCCCAATTATATGCGTCCGCCATGAGTGATACGAGTGTTTTCTTATGACGGGTCTCTTCAAAGACAGGTTGGGAAGAGAGATCTTCGGAGTATGCTCGCTTCTCCTCGTCCGTATCTGGTCTGGAGTTCGTGCCCGCGCTGGTACCCGAGCCCTCGTCCACTGGTGTTATTTCGTCGATCAATTTAGTTATATTATGATTTCTCGTCTGAGGCTGCCCCAGAGCAGGATCGTCCAGAACTCTCTCGAAAGTCGCTTCGTTTGCTGCCTTCTCGTTGTTCGCCTGTAATGCTTGATCAATTCGAGCCTGGTTAACCTCCTGGCGCCCCTTTGAAGCAATCGCTCGTGTCTCATGACGGTGGATCCATCCAAACCCAACATCCCAGCAGAACATTACGAATGCAGCTGGTAAAGTCACCCAGAATACTGGATGTTCACCCTTGCTCTGGCTTGCCGCGTTGAGTGCCAAGACCGTGACCAATGTTGCAGTCATAATCACCGCTCCAAAGTATGCTCCTCCCTTGTCGAGGAATGGGTTCATGATCTCCTCGAGGGAAAGAAGTTTACCCTCCTCATCATCAGCAAGCATCTTCTCCTCTTCCGCCGCGACTCCTCTGGCATGCGGGATGTTAGGGTTTACTGGAGCTCTGGCTCTCGCTTCTTCCGACAGCTCATGCATCTTGATCGAGTATGGAATGAGGCTGGGGTCTGCAAAGACAATATATAGTAAGAAAGGGAACAAGAGAATGGCTGTGACAACCACCGGAATAATCATATTGGCTGTGTAATTAATGAACTTGATGTTAAAGGCGCCCGCCAGCACGAGGTTTGTCGGGTTGGAAGAGACGAGGATGGCTGAGGCAATATTTGCTATGGCAAACTGTGTATGGATCCATGCTCGAGGGTGTATGATGTTGCTTGACACCCTCGTCATGTAGGCAAGGAACGCTGTCCCGGATAAGATGATGGGGTCATTACCAATAAAGCTCCCCAGGACGAAGAAAAAGAGGTATAGATAGAAGAAGAGTCTGTGGCCGACTTTCCCTCCCTTCTGGAGTACCTTGAAAGCCAAAAACCTGATCAGGCCTGAGGCGTCGATCGAGATGGCGATATAGGCCAACGTGATGAAGAAGGCCATGATGTCGATTGGGCTGATATTGTCTGCTCCAATGGTCCCATCGTAAACTTCTTGTCGGCCGATGGCCAGAATGGCCAGCAAGAATAGATCCGCTATTAGCGGTGCCGTGACAAAGTTCAAGGGAAATCTCAGTCTTGCGAAACGCTTGACCTTGCCATTCTGGTCATCCTCGGATCCATCATGAGAACGATTGGCGCGGGGCGATATGACTCGTACGGCACTCAACGTGTCCTGGAAGGCGTTTGCGATCTGTCGTGGGACATATACCGGGATGTGGAAGGGGAAAAGTACGACGATATCTAGAAGAGTGTTAATACATGATCATGCCTCAAGGTCTCCCAATATATTGCGCGCTTACTGGTCAGAATGAAGACCACGAGGGTGACGATGGACCGCCATTCTCTGATCTGACTAGTATCCAACTCTCCGGCCATGTTGACTGCGTTCCGTTTCTGCTCCCTTTCTTTCCTTTCCTTTCCTTCCTTTCCGTCGAGGTTGTAGTTGAAATCACGTGGATGTGAGCGGTCAGATTCCGTTGTACTGGGACGGGGTCTCAAGAATGGCTCCTATGCTTGGGGCGGCATCATCGTTGTCGTGGGCAGGCGTTACGGCGTGAGAGGAAGGTGCCTCCTGGAGACCGGGCTCCTAAATGATGGCCGATGATGAGGCCACTGACGCTGTGAATGTAGGAGGAGCTGGAGTGTGAATCTCAGATGCAAGACTGGATAGATTTTGCCAGCGCGATCTCGGTTGGGTTTTTGAGAGGCTGGGCTGAGCTGAGCTGAGCCGGGGTATGGATGGGGATGAAATGCCAAGAAGCTCAGATTATGTAAGATCAGAATCTTCCACACCGACCATGTTGAATATCGAGCGCGGCGTACCTTTGTACCCATGTCGCGGTGTGTTTGTATAGGACTATTGCTTGTTACATCAAGTCGGTACGTCTCACGATATGCCAAACACACGCAGCTCCCGTCTACCATCTCGTCACTGCTGGTTGCCGAACACTATAGGTATTGTCCTGGCGCTGAGGTGCACGTGATCAAATGGAAGGCGGCACCCGAGTTACCGCGCTGCGCCGTTCCGCACCCAGAAGATTGACGGCGGTGGTTCGCTGGCAAAAGTCACGCGTGCACCCGCCTTGTCTAAGCCACACTTCGCCTCGTCTCTTGTCACTCGTCGCTTGCCTCACTTCTTTCACTGGCACGCAATTCCGATCCCTCCCGTCCCCGTCCGATCCGGCTGTTCATGCGGGGGATGGTTCTCGTGTTGCTGCCTGATTTTGATTCTTCCCTCTTCCGTTAAGCGTCCTTCCTTCGTTCCTTCGTTCCCCCACACCTCCACGTCTAGCTCCCCCATCGGGTTAGGGGGCCATGCACGGGCCAGGCCAAGGGTCCAGGCAGCCGCAACAAAGTGACAGCTGACAATAGAGTGAGTGAGATTACAATACTACCTAGTGAGTAAGGCTGAGGCTGAAATCGCACTGCGCGAGCAAGCAAGCAACAGCAACCTCCGACCATCACATCACATCACATCACAGCTTATCTTCATCTCTCATCTCTCATATTTCATCGTATATATCACACCCGCAACCATCTCCCTCTCCCTCTATCTCGCCCACGCTCTCTCTCGCTCCCTAGCCCTCAAGCACACCAGCGATCCTCTCCATGCCAGCTATATAATTCTCCAATTTGTTGCCACCACATCATGGTCAGAAGTGCATGAAGAGACATCATGCCAGCCCTGACCATCCCACCTCTGCATGCTCAGTGGCATCGAGACATCAGCTCGACCTCTTTAAACACCTCGACCATTCCAAGTCCCGTGTTGCACGTGGTGTGTGCTTGGCCGGTGAGCTTTACTCCAAGTCTCGCGAATATCTTCATACTAACGAGGAAAATAGGTATCTGGTCAGTATGGACCGGGCTCGAGAGTTTTGTATGATTCCCGTGACTCGACATCTCCAATAACTGCATGATTCCCATCCCCGGTCCCTCTCAGCATGAAGCCATGGGCTGACACGTTGATTCTTCGCGTTCTTATAGGTACTACGTCTTGATTGCAGCATGCGTCTTTGCAAGAAAGGCCGCATGGCTCAGGAACGCCTGCCTGGCAGCCGCTCTGCTCTTCCCCGCCGTGGCCGCTTTGCATGCCATAGTCTTGGCGGCGGTTCATGTTGACGGTGAGTTGACTCTCCCGGCGAGACTATACGGACTCACATTTGACAGCAAAATCAAGGTGCAGCAGATATGGACGTCTATGGTGCTTTTCAGCTCTGCTCCATTGGGATATTAGCCGCCCCAGTGACGGTCAGATTATCGCGAACCTATTTCTTCGATCCCGGGCGGAACATTATCTACGTGTGGACTGGACTTATCCTTGCCGGTAAGTAGCCACTTGATACTTGATACTTGAGAATGATAGTACTGATCCGTGTTTCGGCAAAGGCCTCCTAAGCTTGACAGTCGAGTTCTTTCGGCTTGACTCGGTGCTCTGCACACACGACGATTTGGGCACCCCGATCACGCAGGACCCTGAAAAGTTTCCTTATGGAACGCAGTGCGGCCTCCACTGCTCGGTCGAGGAGGGTCCGTCCTCTCCCCTGCGGAAAGGTGCAGCAAACAACATCTATGTGATCCCAGCACCGCAGATGCTTACATTCAATACGGCCACTCTCATAGCAGCGGCATGCTGCATTCCAGCCATTCTTTCGCTGATCTTCATGTGGAATAAGATCCTTGAGATTAATTGGAGGACGAAAAGGAGGAACGAGGAGCAGATCAATGAGCCTATCTCCGGTACTAATGGCGCTACTATACAGCAAATGGATGGCGTCAACAGCATCGTCGGGTTATTCTTGAGCGCGGTGGAGATTCCAGTATTTTCCGGTGCGGTCCTCGCTATAGTCATTATTGGAGAAAGAAATTTCTGGAGCCACCAGGTCGTTTATCAGACGGAACCGATGGCCAGTGTCGGTACGTTTTCACAAGCATTTGTGATTCGTCACTTACGGTTGTTGCAGGGCAATGGGGGCCGATTGTCGGTACTGGATTGGCTGTCTTAGGGTCACTTTACTTGTTGGTGAGAAGAGAGCCCAAGAAAAGAGATGATGTGGAGCGAGAGGAGAAGGCGGATACTTTAGTCCATCACTGCGACTGTACAGCGCATGATTCCCAGAGAGGTCGACCTCAAGGCCCCTATCGTTCCGTCACAGAGCCAGCAACTGTTCAGCTGCGTCGCAGCTCTTCTGACGATGTCCAAGAAGCATCCACCGAATCTCCTGAGGACAGCCGGGGTTACAGGAATAAAGTAGCCAAAACCTTGACCGCCGTTGTCGACTGTGGGTTCACCGTTCCTACTTCGTACCTTCCATTCTATTCACGACCATTAAAAACAGAAGCGACCCTGGCTTTTAGAGGACTTAGGCTAACCTCGAACTAGATTTTGGCACAGCAGCAGATGATCGGTTCGATGACTCCAAATTCAGACGAGGAAAAGCAGACAATTTCCCAGAGATTCCCGGCGAGATACTTCGAAACCAAGCATTGCCTCAGATAAGAACCCAGTACAACAGGTCCATTATCGACGAGGAGGCGCCTACCACACCCGTCTCTCGTGGACGCCGTTCGACCTCCAGAGCAGGTAGCTTCGCGGGTAGCATTGCTTCTGGTAGCCCGAGAACCCCTCGAGCAGCCTCACCTCAACAGCAACAGCCGGAAACCCCACGAGCATCACATGTCGACACGATTCCCGCCGAGCAGAACTCCGTCGACTTGTCCGGTCTAGGCCTCTCATTGACCTTGTCGCCTACCATGATGGGTGAAAGATCACGGCAGCGTCGAGACACACTCGAGGTGCCATCTCCAACACATGGATAAAGTGACACAAGTGGTAAGATTACCAGCAGCGACTAGGATTGGCCCTGGCGTAAGTGTGTTAGGTGTGCACATCATGTCTATTACCGCTTCAGCCGAGTCACGGTATTCGTTGTTGTTCCTTCATGAAGGAACATGATACCGTCTTGCCCGGCACTCGGAGCTCCCATATCACACCTCATTGGGCACGGCGGTAGCACGTCAGGCCCACAGCAGATCTTTACAAACTGGTCGCCATTGACCAAATTCATCTTGATCATGCGTATCAGCAGGCCAGTTCCGTTTTGCATGCAAATGTCTTGACAAGAAGGAACTCACATTCATTGTGAGCATAAAAACAACAGGCATCGAAAATGAGAGACTCGTCGGAATCAACAACGATGCCAGAATTTGCATACCAGAGGTCTCCATGCACCAGCGACGGCTTAATAGACCGTCCTTCGGTCTCAAGAGGACGCAGCAGGCGGGGAATGACCTTGTCAAAAATGATTGGTACAAGGACGTGGAATTCCGGATCATCTCCCTTTGCCTCAAGTTCAAGGTCAAGAGCTTTTTTCAAGGATGAAGAAAAGTAACTTTCCCAGCTATCTTCCACTCGTTCATCTGCGGTAAATTACCACTGTAGGTAGTGATATGGAACCCGAACTTCCCATTCGGTGACTTGCTGTTTTGGTGAAGTGCGGCAAGACGAGAGCCAAATTTATGAGGATCAGGCATCTCGTCAATCATCTCTTTGTATTCGCAAAGAAAGTAGTGCGTGTTGGGTATCAAATTGTACGTTCCCCACACTATGGGTTTCGATGCGAAGTCTGGCATGAGGGTGTAGATGGCTTTCATGGACTCGAATTCGCCGTGCATCATGTGCTTGTCTTGCTCTTTGGATATCTGATGAAGAATTTCTGGGTTGTGCCGTCTACAAGCTTCACATCGATTCGACCTGTATTGGCCCAGAAGCTTACTCTGTGGCCTTCGGTGGATGCTCCGGAAGAGAAGCTCAATGACCTGCCAAAGAGACCTTCATGATACGACCTTCCATGCCTTGAATGAATACAACCTCGACGCCTGCGTCCTGTAATCGCTGCCGCACAGCGACCAGTACACTCTGATCGATGAAGTTCTCCGGTTCCTTGATCCCTATGTACACTGTTTTGATGCAGTCCTTCAACCCAGGATCCTATCCACGCACGGCTTATTCCCACTCAACCTCTTGTTGCATGGCTCCATGGTCGTGTATAAGATGACATTCTGCGGCAGTACCTCACACAGTCGCTCCTCTGGGAGGTTATACTTCTGCGCTACTTTGATGAAGCAGCACTGCTCTGCGTGTGTCTTCCCCGGATCTGCAGGATTGTTGTCTGGCAGTTCCAGCGACCACCCAGTTGATAATATCGTGTTCTTATCCGCATCGATAAGGACAGCTCCCACGCAAAACTTGGCAGGTGCTGGAGGAGAATGTCGAGCCTGCTCCAGTGCATATTCCATATATCCCTCATGATTGCCGGCCGCGATATGGGGATGGATTCGTTCGGACGCCATCAGAGATAAAGGAAAGGATCGCTCTCGTGCAGTCCCAATTTCGCATATGATGATCGAGGAGGTTGAGCTGATGCAGTGGCGACTACAGTTATTGAACGTGGTACACAATTACAGCTTCAACGACGGCTTGAAGGAGGTGTCTATCTTGTTGACGATTACTTCATATCGTTGGCTACACCGAGCCCCTGCCTGCCGACAAACCCCCCACAAAGGGCCGTTTCGTCCCGTTGTTTGGTTTCAGGAGAATTCCCCTCTGGCTCTTAGCTCTTTGGTGGAAAAGAAAAAAAAAATAACAAACGTCTTGCCGTAGCTTCAAAAAAACCCTTCTCGGCCTCAACCTTCTATACACTGCAGCAGATGCTCTTGTCGATTTCATTTTTGTTCATGGTCTTGGTGGCGGATCGAGAAAGACATGGAGCAAGAACGACTTCGGTGAAAGACTTTTGGCCACAGGAATGGCTTCCTGAGGATCTAGCTTCCAAGAATGTGCGAATACACAGTTTCGGATACGATTCATCCTGGGCGAAAGGAAAGGGCAATTTCCTGATATACGCCGCTTTGATTATAAGTATCTAGGGTCCTTCTAGGTCTGCAAAAAAGGGTTGGAGGGTAGACTTGAGTCATCATGGGGCTTGCTGTGAGGTTCGCAACTCCCCTCTTCCTCTCCTTGGCCCAAATCCGATAGTCTCCAATCAAGATGGCTTTGCCTTTTTCGAGCGACATTTCCCTCAGGTGTCAAGACTGTCATCATCTGCTCCATAAATCCCACCTTTAGCCTCGTGGCCCACGTGAAGTTGGTCACCACCCAACGATATTCGCGATCACATCAGCTCACCTCCGTGATACACAAGAATGGAACGAAGAACATGGGCGCCACTTGGCGATGTTCACATCCCAGGCTGCCGACGAGGCCGTAGAATCCACTCGATGGGATCCTCTATCGCCTCCACATGTCATGTTATGGGTACGAAAGCTGTGGCCCACCTGCATAGCTTCCGCATTCTGTTGCGTGACCTCCCATCGCATGGATTCAAGATGAGGCAAGTGTGTCTTGTCTCATTGTCAAATCAGGAACACGTGCACAGTGGACGTCGGCCCCGCCCCCAACTCTGTTTCTTGGCTTCCGTCAATAATTGCATGTCCACCTCGGAGTTCAGCCTGCTCGTACGAGTTTGGCAGGAATTGAGATTCAATGAGACCCGTCTCGGAAGTTGCAACCCTTCGTCGTTTATGCGCCGGTCGAGAATCCTGCTTGGGTCATGAGCAAAGCGGGGCCTGCCGCAAAAGCATGCGGGGGGGAAGTGGGGGAGTGCGGGGAAGGTCGGCAGTGGAGCCAGCGGTTTCCCGATGAGATCTATCTAGAACGGGGGTTGGGTTCAGGTGATTTATATTACTAACTGGCATTTGTTATGCAGGTGAGAGATGCGAAAAGCTGCATAGCAAGGGGACTTTGTGTACAAATGCAGAAGTTTGGTAAATTTCTTGATTCTGTAAAGCTGCTTTGACGGGCGATTGTTGGGCATGGTGGCTGTTATGTAGATATCATATGAAGCATACTTACGGAGGCAACCATGAAGTCCGTGTTCAGTAGAGGGATAAATTTAAGGACAGACAATATACACTAAGACCAATCTCCTATATACAAGTCCGACGTGATAGGCAATGCTCAGTGTCATGTTAGCTGTGTCCTACACACCCCAGCTTGGCAACATCTTTCCATGACCGTTTAGAACAGTAGCCTACGACTACCGTTCCCATTCAAAATAAACCAACCCTTCGAGCTGTCAATGCAAGTAAGCTCTCAAGGGTTGTATAGAATCACCCGCTTATATGCAACTAACGGCATCTCTTGCATGTCCGAAACCGTCAGTATAACATGAAAAGTCTGAGACAAATGTCAGTCACTGCTTGAGGAATTCGTAAAGGACCACAGGAAACATTCAACCTCGGGGTCACAAGCAGAACTATGGAATGCACGAACCATGTTCACAAGAGGAGTTATTGCAATCTGACTCCCCTCGGAGTTGAGCGGGACCAGGCTGATGAGTTGGCCACTAGATGCTTCGATGTCCTTGTATTTTGGCGTCAAGTCCTCATAGACTGACCAAGTATAATTGAGGCTTTGTCCATCTGGGTCCCAGCTCTGGGAAGCATCGAAGGTAATGCTTGTGCCAGCTGTAAGGTGATATTGGAGAGTTTCCGTGCCACACGTATCGTTGACGACAACGACAGGAGCATGGTTGACTTGTGTGCTGTCTGCAGTTACTGACCAATTCATCCGTGCTGCGAAGTCGTATTGGTATGCTTGTCGCCAACGCCAGATGGTGGCCTGTCTGCTTATGAAGTCTTCCCCATTGAGGCCCACAACATCATCAAACGTATCGGTGAATGTACTCGCATATTGACGCGACAAGTCAAGGGAGTCATATCGGCCTCCCCAGCTGCCCCATTCCGGACTATTCATGAATCAGCTTGAAATTCGATATATGAGCGGCGAAGGATTGAGGAGACGACCCGGCTAGCAAGTATACTCGCGAAGAGCTCGGCTCCTAGATTTCCTTGAGGGAAGGATCGGATTAGACGTACTGCTCGGGAACTCCCAAACCATTTGGTATCAGGTAGAGGAATGTTGGCGTATCCCCTTCCATAGCATACTGTGGAGGATATCAGAGTCAGTAATACTTATTTGGGAGGGTCTGGGGAAGAAAAGGGGAGCAAAGGGGAGCCTGAAATGAAAGAAGTCATGTTCTAAGGAGGAAACCAAGTCTCCTTCCTCTTGAACCAATACTGATGAACAACAGGGGCTTCTCGGAGAACACGCACTGTGAAATTGGGATAGACTGCCCCAAGGGCTCCTTTTCGAATGTTCCTTTGCAGCCAGTCGTTCGTCACGAGACTCGAGTCTGGACCCCCTCGGTCGAAGTTACTCAAGACCTCGCCCGAGATACCATTCCAAGTCGCAGTCCCAAAGTTCCAGAATGCATGGACAGATACGATGTAGAAAAGCGATGGGAAATTGGTCCGGATCCATAGCCCGGAATCGTCCTGATCTGAGATAGTATAGACTCGAAGCTTGCCCAAGAACTTTCCAAGATCTGCTGAGGTGCGGTTTCGACGAATATAATCAAGAGTCTCAGCCAGTATTATGGTGCCACCCCAACAAAGAAACCAAAGAGGATCGTCTGAGGAGTCGACAGCCTCAATCAGTGCTTCTGCCGCGGTACTCAGAGGGAGGCCTAGGGTTGCAAGGCCGTAGACTGAATTGGAGCTGGTGATTAGACCTCGAAGAGAACTGGCGTTGGGGTATTGGCCTGCTGCAGGAACATTTGCATTGAGATTGTCAACGATTTGTCCATACGCATCCACCACCTCCTGGATGATATTGGGATTCGTTGTGTTGGTCGCGTATGAGGTCGATGCTGCGATGCCCTTGATATCGAATTCGTTGGCATAAGTGAGGAAGCGGACCATGGACATCTGGTCATCAGGATCAGCACCAATATCGGTGCTGACAAAGAGACGGTTTTTTGTTATGTACCTGGCTGATTCGCAGTCGACCGAGATGCTTGTTGCTCCAGTCGAAGCGAAGAGGACAAAGCATGTTGAGATAGCCAGAAGCCAATGAGCTGCCCAACTGGCACTCCAAATTCTCGCCATGTTCAAACTTGCGCGGGACTGTCCAGATTTCTTCGAGATCGAGAATATCAAAACATCTCTCACTTATAAGCAAGGTTGACGAAAAAGGAACACGATGTGCACTTCTGTAGCTACAAGAAACGCTGGCGAAGGTTGGAATGGGAAAGCAACGGGAGCAAGATCTTATTAAATAATGCTACCTGGAGTCAGTCAGTGAGCTAGTTGAACAGCTGCGGGGATCTCGCCATGGTCATACATAAATTCAAAGGGCATCGGCACTTACTCGTTCTCAAGCCTAACAGTGGGCTCCCAATACTCCACAATATTAAGAACCAGCTCTTGTGACTAGCTCTCGGGCCCCCATTCACATCATCAGTGCGGCCTTCGACATGTCTCCCGAACCCATTATCGATGTATGATTGTTTTGGTGCATGGCGTGACCTGTGTAATTTAACTGGCTCAATCTACTCCGCACTGCCACACTGATGAGCGCTGTCTTGCTTTTAAGGCAGATCTTTCTCGGGCGAATCCTTGAAGGGCTCTACATACTATAGCTTGCAAGGGTGCTGCTGTTGATGCACGTGCAGGAGACTTTGCCAACAATTTTTTAGACAACAGTGACATCTCGGTACAAAGGAGAAGCTTTTCCCCGCCCAGATCAATTCATTTTGCAGTCAAAACGCTTGGACCAGGCTGGTGACTTGTTAAAAATCTCCTCTGCACAAGCAACAGACACCGGTTTGCTCTAATGCATCCCTCTTTTTCCACCTTTTACCTGCTGCCAATTGAGGAAGCTGGTGGCTCCAAGTTCCATCTTTGATAGTCGTCGGCCTCGCTTATACCGACATAGTTCGCTATTTGCTCTTAGTCGGGAAAAGCGACCGGCGATCGGACGCGAGTTGTAGTAGGTACATATAGTTGAAATTAAGCAAATCTAGTACTATTCTAAGAAGTAGTATAATAGTAATATTTTATATTTATTTTATAATAATTTCTATATAAACAGATTTTAACTTTTTAAATTAAGTTTTTATTTTTATATATATTATTTATATACTTTTAAACTTATTTTTAATATAATTATTTAATTATTATTATACTTTTTAAATAGTTAAATTTCTATTATAAAAGATTATTTAATAAAAAATAAAGTAAATTATATAAAGTAATAAAAGTTTATTATATATTTTAAATATTATTAATTTAATTAATTTT
>AIET01000517.1:0-48102 GCA_000292665.1 Helotiales sp. EF0021
GGAGAAGGAGAAGGAGAAGGAGAAAGGGGAGGAGGCGGAGAGGCTTAGAGACTCGAGTTTTTATGATTTCTGGGGAGAGTTGTTGGATGATGGGAATTCGATTAATAGGAAGATGTGAAGGGGTAGGAACTAATGAACTATCATTGCATATGAATGTCCTAATTGAGAATTTGTGGAGCTGTGAAGTAGGGAATGTGAGATTTGAACGATGTGGATAGTGAAGTGTGAGAATTGTGTAGGACGGTGCTGAGAGATATAGACAAACGAGTACAGAGATGAGCTAGCGCAAAAGAATAAAGACGAAACAGCCATAAGTTTATATCCCATTCGGAGGGGGAAAAGGGAGAAAAGCGCAGAAGCATGGACATGGGTATATACTGAAGGAAGTAGATCTAGCTCGTATATCCGTAAACGAAACCGTCTTACCAACTCTGGATCAACATTTCCGGGCCCGTGGATTGTGGAAGTGTCGAAGTAATGTGAACTTCGGTTATGTAGATGTGTTCCCATTATATTTAGATATATCCCGAATTTGTCACCAGAATCTGCTTCAGATCACAGTAAATATCGATAGTCCGGGCTCAAATCCTAGTAATAGTCAGCACATCATCATTTAAGTCTTGAACTCAGGAAGAGACATCACTCACCCCTAACTCAGTCTTCTCATACTCCGTCAACCCTACATTCCTCACCGCTCTATCCCTCGCTCTATTCTGCCATACTACCGCTACTGCGTATAATAAACAGCTGAACGCACTCAGACACAAAAATGCTAAACAGATACTATATCCCTTCTTGTAAAATGGTGCATCAGTCGAAATGAACGCGTATGTAGCAATAATGCCACCAATATTTCCAAATCCAACCTGCCACGCGGTTCCCACCGCCCTCCTATGGTGACCGCCAAGATTCATATTGAACCAACATACAATAACTGGCATAGCAGAATATGCACCCATAGCGACCAGGAAGAGAGCTCCGTATTCAAGGTATCTATTGTCATGAACTGTGATCAAAATCCCGAAGCCAGCAATGGCGACGCAGATAGGTATGATTGTGAAGAGGAAGCGATGGCGAGTAAAGTCTGAGCAGGTAGCTATAATCATGGCAAATGCAAACGCACAGGCCCACGGTGGAACACTGTGAAGTTGAGTCTGGATGGGAGAGTATCCGTATGTTTGTAATATTGTCGGAGCAAAGAAGGCGTAACCATAAGCTGGGACAATCATGCCAAAGTACATGAATCCTCCAAGGATGACTTTGAAGTCCTTGAAAACACGACCGACATCTCGGATGGTGATTTTACGCTCAGCAGCGGAACGACCTTGATCAGCTTGTAGACGTGCTTTGACATATGCTCTTTCTTCGGGAGTAAGCCACTTCGCATCCTCGGGAAAGGAGGGGATGAGGAAGAAGAATATGAAAGAGACGACGCATGTCAAGACTCCTTCTAGAATAAATATCCAACGCCAACCATGGTATCCTCGCATTCCGTCCATCTTGCCGATGACCGAGGCAAGAAGTCCACCGAATGCGCCAGCAAGTGTGGTACTCGAGAAGAAGAAGGAGTAGCGGCGTTGTGCTTCTGACCGTTTATACCACATTCCAATCAGATAGAAGCATCCAGGAAACATTCCTGCCTCGAACAGGCCTAGGAAGAAGCGGGTTGCGAGGAGTCCGCCATAGCTGGAGACAAGTCCTTGGCAGATTGATACGAGACCAAAAAGGAACATGCAGCTCGATAGCCAGATGCGTGGTGACAGCTTCTTGAGGAGGACGTTGGACGGGATCTCGAAGACGACGTATGGGACGAAGAATATTGTCAAAGCAGTATTGAACTCTAGAGTCTGTAAATCGAGATCGGCGATCAAGCCAAATGACTTTGCGTTTGCGATGTTTACTCGATCGAGAAAGGCGAGGAGGTATAGGATACAGAGGAATGGTATGACCCGGAGATCTATCTTCGCCATGAGCTTCTTCTCGGTGGTATGTGGTGGGCAGACGACATTGAGCTCGTCGAATTCGGGGTTCGCGCCATTGGAGATATTGGGGTCGTAGAAATTGTTGGTCTCGTTCTTGGTGCCAGGTTCGGGGTCGAGGTCTGAGGCTGTAGGTGACGCTTGAGCGCCATCTGCGAGGTGTTAGAGATTCTGGCGCAAAGTGGGAGCTTGTCACTTACTTTTCTTGCCAAACATCGCGACTAGGGAAGCTGGACGTGCTGATCTGGGTCAATGGCAGCTCCTCTTTATATCACCAGCACCAAGCAGCGACTATACCATCAACGTCGCATATAGTAAGAACGTTAATAACAATCAACAAAAGATAGACCTGAAGAGGAAGGGAGAGCGCACAAAACGAACGAAGATCATTGAGTAGATAAGTAAGCACCTACTTCGGCCCGCACGGCAACACTCACATACTTCTACTACACACCACAGAGAACGCACTGATTGGAATTGGAGATAGACTTCCGCCATCGGCCGACTTCGTATTGAAGCTTCCAGTATTCGGTTGCTGAGAGAGCAGTAAACTTACTGCAAAGGGTTAATGCTGTTTGATTTCTGCAAGGAATTTCTCCCTCCCCGCAAATTGAGCGCGGGAGAGGTGCTGAAGTAACGCTTTTGGGACTACGATGCGCACATGTCGAGCTTTTGATTGGACAGAACACGTGGCGGTCCGGTCTCCAGTGCGGGGTCAGCTGGCCCTCAGCCTTTGCCGATATGCTGTGATTGGCTGCTTCTTCTACTCCATGCCAGCTCAATATCAAAATCTGATATGTACTTGAGTACTTGGGTACTTGTATCTGAAGCAGAGACAGAGCAGGAGATAGCATCAGTACAGAAGTTTAGCAGTCACGTTGCTAGTTGGAGACTTTTCAAATTCCGTCATGTAGGGTCTAACCATGGGTAGTCATCCGAGTCCGGTATCGGCTGAAGAATTTGTATGTCGGTCCTTCTGTAGAGTCACAGTACAGTGGGGATAAAGACGTGAAGTTGTCAAGATGGGAGAAGAGTGGATAGATAGCGAGATTTAGAGTCGGTGTATGTCTGAATTCTCTGGAACAACTGCGGGCGTGTGACGACAAGCCGGTAGAGCTTTCATTCCAGGTCAGGTTCGGCTAGTCAGGTGTAGAAGTCTCATGATCCGCCAAACAATCATTCAGACCGCTGCACTCTCTCCAAATGTGTAGAGACTACAGTAGAGACTACAGACCACAGCTCCGATGATGATGATGATGATGATGAGCTAATATTGTGCGCTTTCGTGCTCGGAGCTCAACGTCCGCGACGGATCCGACCCGAGGCTTTGGAAGTTACAATATCACGTGACAGGCCTCGATTCGATGTGCTTCCTACCTAGGTATAGCTGTCAACCTCGACGACCTCTCCTACCCGTGTCTTCAGCCATATCGGTCTGAGAAGCTTCTAATCCTAGCCAGACACTCAAATTCCTGTTCTGCTGGAGACCATGTTAGACCTTTTCGGATCTTCCGCAAAAACATCGGCCTGAGAGCTTGAGCGTCCTTGAAATTACTCGCAGCGTCCGAGTTCGTGGCAAAGCCGATGCAAGAGAGTTTTTCTGGCCGCATTTGCTCAACATGACTTGATCTCCCAAGTTCCGGCTTGAACCGCCTGAATCAGCTTTGCACGAGTCGGAAAAGGGATTTGGGGATGCCGTGCCGTGCAGTATGACCTGAATCTTCCTTGCAATGGCCGTGAATGAGCAGACTCCTTCAATCAGAAGAGATCCAGAAAACAGAGAAGGGTCGCCGGACTTTGGAGTAACGAAATGCTGCGCATGAGAGACATATAAATGACATTGGAGAACGAAGTTGGAAAAGAGAGAGTAGGCCGAAGGAGGTCTAGGCTCTCGGGCAAGCTGTTTTTAGCAGCCACAACCCTGGTCGGTCCAGATCGAAATGGTCACGACGGTCAAAACTCCAGAACTGATGACCTCCCATAATCATAATCAGCCTCATGCCGACTTCTCTCAACCACCACTCGGCCACCATCTGCTGCCCGTCGTGACAGCCTGTACCCCTACAATACACTCTACTCCACGACAGCATTCCAAGCATCAATAGTTCATGCCAGACATCCTTACGTCGAGTGTGCCTTTGGCGGGGGCCCTGTAATCTCACGACGACCTCCTCCCGATCTCCCCCCTTCGAAGAGATGTCCTCCGAATACCCTTCGATGACCACCCCCGAAAACATCGATACGCCAGTAGACCTCAGCAGAGTGTTTAGCAATCCTGCAGGTCTGAGAGTTGCGAGATACGTCGTGGAAACATACTGTAGAGCCGTTGAGGATACACTTCCGCCACCGGCCGAGTTTGACACAATATATTCAGTACCGTCACCAACATTCGATATAAGTCCCGAGGTGACCAGTTTATTACAAACTTTACTATCTTTGAACGATCCAAATGTCCGGACCTCAGAGGGACATGATGTTCGGTTAGGCGGGCTCTCCTTCCGGCGTGGAGAAAGCGACCACAATAGTAGTAGCTATGGTAAGTGAATACTGAGGCTTCACACAATGGGAGCGGACTAAGGAATTGACGTCGCTAACTTTGACCCTGCTCCCACAGATTCCGCCGGATTTTCTTACCAGCCAGACCAACAAGTGCGTCCAAGCAAACAACTTACGAACGACTTCTTTTCGACCAACTCTACTTCGAACGCATACTTCCCCTCGATATTGCCAGACCGAACCATCTCCAGAGATACGAATCATTTGGGATCTGAACCGGCTTCACGATCCTTCGATATGCTATCTCGAGTTGGCCTTTCTGGCTCGCGCACGACAGGGTCCAATTCCCCATACCGAATTGAATCTCCCTCTCGAACCTCAACTAATAACACCCCTCAACCACAAACGATGTCGACAGGTGGTGCGGCATTGCCAGTGGCAGATACAACAGCCGGTCTCTTCAACCGCGAATATCCTTCAACAACTGCAGCCATTTCCAGCACTGCTTCCCGCGATCTTGCTCCACAAATGCCTGCGCACCATCAGGTCGCTTCGATGCCCTCTTCGCATACCTCCGATAGTCCTACGATCAAGAGCTTCATGCCAGTCAATAAGAGCGCACTCAGCGAAAGTGATTCATCTGCAGGCAAATCTTTCTATGAAGCCAATTCACTGTTTGCTGAACGAGATATGCCTCCTGCAAGTCGCCCGATACCATCGCCATCTTCTCAACTCACCCAAGCTACACAGTCTCCCTCCGGCGCCGCGTCTGCACAACGCCCGTTCAGTACCACCATGCAAGCATTCGGGATGGAACGTACACCTTCAACTGGTCAAAAGCGAAAGGCAAATTCGGAAGAACCAGGAGTGAAGAAGCAGAAGACGGACAAAGGAGCCAAGCGGACTGTGAAGGCGAAGGAGGAGAAGGGTAATCTTGTGAGTTAAATGCACGCCTGCATTGAAATCTTGCTAATCGTGTTATAGGCAGCCCATAAGTTAGGTCCTGATCTTTGGATGCGCATTCTCGAATTTACTCCCCCTTCCTTCATCAGAAAGGCGCGACTGCTTAACAAGGACTTCAAGACCTGGATTGATGAGTACTCTTCCATCTTCGTCAATCAGCGCATGGAAAACTACGGTCCAGACATGCCCCCAGCCTCCGCCATCCAGATCCATCTCAAGTTCAAGTTCAAAGATGACGATAAGCCAATCAATAGCCCTTCGTCTCCTGAACCATCCAGCCCAAGTGCCGATGATGACTCGGTTGTTCCAGTCGCCCCGGTCGTCCCACCTGTACCCGAAATCACCGAACGACAATATAACAATCTCCTCGGCGGAAAGGGCTGTCTTGAGGAAGGTTGCCCGGACGATAAGGCTTCAAGAACTCATTGGTCATGGGCTCAGCGATGGTGCTGGGATTGTTGGAAAGGCAAGATTGAACGTGAGGATCGCATTCTGAAGACTCGTCAGAGCATTGTTGGCCGCCAGGTTCTCACAGATCTTCTCGCTTGTGTTCCAAATGGCATGCACGATTCCTTCCTCAAGCCACATGACTATGTCACCGAAGAAGAATCAAGAGATCGTGCTCGTGGCGCTCCCCGACTGTACCGATACTATCTAAGGAAGGACGTCGATGCAATCATTGCGGAGTACAACAGACGAACCCCTTCCGCGTACGTCGAAGACCCAGCTCTCACCGGCCCACAGAATGCTTCACTCAAGGCAATTCACCAACTTAAAGAGACGGCGCTCACCCAAAGGCGTCAGGATTGGCTTGATGAAATGAAGACACGAAACGCCTCATGGATGGAGACTGTGAAGAAGATTGAGGGTGCTGTCCGCAAGCGTCGCGAGGAGAATGGCAAACCCCATGAAGACCATCGAAAAGCCCGAAAAGAGCTCTTCAAGCGTCGCGCCAATGCAGACCTGCCTCACATCCCAACCGAATTCGTCGAAAACACCAAGGCTTACAAGGCTGCCACACGTATCTTCCGCGATAGTGGTACAGAGCGTGGTTGGCAAACACTGAAGCCTAAAATTGAGAAGGAGTGGCAGGTGGATCAGAAGAAGCAGTCGAGTAGTAGTACTAATGCTACTGTTGATAGTGGTGAAACCGAGAGCATGGATATGGACGAGGAACCCTTTCACGTTGAGGCTGGAAACCTCCGACCCCAATCCAATTCTGGTTCGCTCGCGAGAGTACCGCAGGTGGCTCAAGGTCAATCTCAGCAGCAACATCAACAGCGCGTGGCCATGGCGTACCAGCAACAATTGCATGCCGCCCAGCACCGGCAGGTAGCTCAGCTTCAAGCTCGACAACCGGTCCATAGGTTCAGTCAGCAATATGGAATGGCTGGAGCACAGCAGACCAATAATCTCAGTTTGCTCGCCAGCGTTGCCAATATGGCCAACTCTGCCTCATACAACAGTTTCAGTAACACAAACTCATTCCAGAACCACGCTACCGTCAGCCACGATGATCTCTTCGGCTCCATGTCGTACAGCCAACCATCGCACAACCTTGGTCAGACTCAGCAAAACCACTACAATCCATCACCGAACAACAGTGGAATGTACCGAAGCTCTCCATCTACGCGAGAGCCTTCTCGTACTGGACTTAGCATTGAGGATCTTTTGTCGAACGATTCACGATCGAATTCCGGCCTTCGCCAACCTGTGCCGAAGCGCTCTCCATTCCATCAGTTCTAGTAGGGTGCTAGCTTGAGCGGTTGACGGACGATAACCTGTCATTTGTTCGCAAACCCGAAGACTCTGATTTGTTCCGGAGAATCAACAAGTCTTCCCCAAGCTTCATCTTCACTTCGTCTACGTACCATGAACTACAGCAGCAACTGACTGGTCGATCATCCTGCATGGCCCTTGGGACCCTTGTATATCTGACTGCTACCCAATTGGTCTGGACGTCTCCAACTTCACACAGGCCATCTATTTTGTGTCTAATGTACCACTTTCCTTCTCTTCAAATATTGTTATTAGCGGATTGCTTCCGGATTTGTATTCCCTGCGTGCATCATGGCATGCGAAGAAGTCCAATACCCAGGATTGGCGTTGATTTCGGGAGCATGAATCAGCGGGAGGGCATAACAAATGAGTTCAGTCAACGGCGTTATAGGATTGCATTTTGTGCATGAGTCCCTTTTTGTTTCTTTCCAGGGAATTTCGCTTGCTCTTGGGACATAAATGGCTGGCTGGATGACTGATAATCGCGGACTGGAATGGGTCATGATGAGGCGTTAAACCTGGGTTTGACGCATACTTTTCATTCTGCATGGAAGGGACAGGTACCATAATTGGGACTACATCAGTGCGATGGAGCACGAAGAGATGAGCTGCGGGCTTACTTGCAAATACAATGGAAATTTTGAATAATCTCTGATACGCGGATATGATACATTTACAGTTCGACGTACGAAAATGATTGAGGATTCGTCGCTTCTTGACCGAATGAAGGTTCTGCCGCTATCTGAAATAGTACTGAATGGATTACCCGCGCAAAAGAGGTATTGACTGGACATGTATACTGCTGATTAACTCTGTGTAACTGGTAGTACGAGGTACCTAAGTACTGTAGCAAAAAGCCCCTTCTAACCACCAGCTATCCCACCATTCCTCAACCGCCACCCCCTTGCTCTAGTCCTAAACTCATGAATATCCCAATCCAATCCTACTCGCCCTTCCGTGAATATCCCCATCCCATTACCTTATCTTCCACCCATCATCTCACTCCACCTCATCACCTCATCTTCTTCAATTCTCTTAGGCACGTGAGGGAGTACCGGGTTGAGGATTCCAAGGTTGGAAGCGCCCGTGGAACCTTGGTATGTGATAGGCTAAACAAAATTACCCATCCACAGAGGACCGGAGAAAGCATGCCGAGGTAATATTCCCCATCAGATGTGCAACAAAATATGTTGGCCTGCTGTGCTGTGCTGTGCTGTGCTGTGCTCGGGTTGGTTGGTTGGCCAGGGTTGGGTGGCGGGGTCTCGGGCGTGTGACAGGTGGAATGTGATGGGATGTGATGTGCCGTGTCACCCGGCCGAAAGCTGAAAGGGACCTCAGGAAGCCGAGGTGGTGGCCAAGGAAGGGTTGAGTGATGGCTTGGCTTATGTAATACAGTAGCCTTACGGGTACGGAAAAGGAGGTAGGGGTAGGTAGGGTGTGGCTGGGTCTGGTCTGGAGCTTAGGTAATTGAGAGCTTGGAGGGCTCGGAGGGGAAGGTTTATCCGATGATTTGACTTGTGAGTGGATGGTACTGTGTTAGAGGAGCCTGTTAGAGGGTGTGGATTGGAGAGGTTGATTGATTGATTGATTGGGGAAGGTGGAAGAGATGAGGGGCTAGAGGGGTGCGAGGCTGAGGATGGCCTTTGGCTTTGGTGCTTGGGCTTAGGCTTGGTTAAGAGTGGTGGATTGGATGGAGGGAGGTAGGTGAAGAGTGGGAAGTGGGATAAGATGGGTTGCCGATTGATACTATCTATCTATCTCTTCTACATACTCTTTTGGATTATGGTGAGTTGGATGTAAGTGGTTTTCTTCTTTATATTTATCTGCTGGATATGTATTTCTTTAGTTGATCTTTCTATTTTGTTGAAGCTTCTCGATTGATGTGAGGAGGGAACATTGTCCTTGGACGAAACCATTGCAACAAGAACGCAACAGCAAGCGCAGCAACATGCCAGCCATGGACCTGGAGATGCTAAAGGCAGATTCCTTTCTACCCGGCCTCAGCAATCAGACAGCATTCATCATCCTCTCAACCATCATCGCTCTCTACACACTCTACCATGTACGTATTCCCTCTCAATCCTACTTCTCTGCTAACCATCCACCAGTTCACAACAGCAACCGACATCCCCAAAATAAAAGGCATCTTCGAAATCCCCTCTCCCATCCCCATCTTCGGCCACCTCCTCGCTCTAGGCCCCGACCACGCCACCGTCTGCGAAAGCTGGTTCCGCAAATACTCCACCTCCGTCTTCCAAATCCGTCTCGGCAATACACGAGCCGTCGTCTTGAACTCCTTCAATGATTGCAAACGCATGCTTGTCGGCCATCAATCAGCAGTCATTGATCGACCGACTTTATACACTTTCCATGGTATAATAAGCAGTACGCAAGGTTTCACTATAGGAAGCAGTCCCTGGGACGAGAGCTGTAAGAATAAACGCAAAGCAGCGGGACAAGCGCTGGGACGAGCTAGGGTTAGGGAGTATTGGGATATGTTTGATCTAGAGAGTTACTGTATCCTCCGCGACCTGGCCAAGGATTCCGAGAATGGAGCAAAGGAGATTAGTGTCCGAGAGTATATCCAGCGATATGCGTTAAACACTACTCTCACGCTGTGTTATGGGATAAGGATGGATAGCGTGTATGATTCCATGTTGCGTGAGATTCTGGAAGTCGGATCTGCGATCTCGCTCTTGAGATCTGCGTCGGAGAATTATCAGGATTATATCCCGATTATGAGGTATTGGCCTAATAACGAGAAGAATAGGAGGAGTAAGGAGTTGAGGGATAGGAGGGATGCTTATTTAAACGCGTTGCTTAATCAGGTGAGAGAGATGATTAAGAAGGGGACGGATAAACCTTGTATCTCTGCTGCTATCTTGAAAGATGAGGAGACGAAACTTACTGGTGTGGAGGTTTCCTCTATTTGTTTGAGTCTGGTGAGTGGTGGGTTTGAGACGATTCCGGGGACGTTGACGAGTTGTATTGGGAGTTTGTGTACGCCGGAAGGATTGGTGTTTCAGGATAGGGCGTATAGGGATATTAAGAGGATGTATCCTGATGTAAGTCCCCTCCATTCCTTCCTTTCTGCTCTCTCAGGGTCGTGTACTGATAAGAGATAGGTGAGAGATGCATGGAGAAACTCTTTCCAAGCAGAAGAAGTCCCCTACGTAAACGCCATCATCAAAGAAGCAGCTCGTTTCTACACCGTTTCCGCGATGAGCTTGCCTAGAAAAACAGTAGTGCCGATAGAATGGGATGGAGCTATCATTCCAGCCAAAACCATGATTCTGATTAATGCTCAAGCTGGTAACCATGGTATATCCCTCCCTCCTCTCCCTCCTCTCTTCTCCTCTCCCTTAGGTCAATAAATACATACTAACAAAACCCAAACAGACACATCCCACTTCGGCCCCACAGCCTCCAAATTCAACCCCGAACGCTGGCTCTCCAGCCTCTCCCCACCAACCCTCCTCCCCTCACAGGGCCTCGAACACCTCTCCTTCGGCGCCGGCTCGCGCGCTTGTTCCGGCCAGATAATCGCTACGAGACTTCTCTACACAGCGCTCATTCGGTTACTGAGTTCTTATCGAGTGGTGGCGAGTGAGGAGTTTCCGCCGAATACGGATTATGTGGATTATAATCAGTTTAAGAGTGCGCTTGTGGCTATACCTAGGGATTTTAAGGTGAGGTTGGTGCCGAGGGAGGGGGTTGTGGGGTTAGGTGAGGGGGAGAAGGGTGGATTGGGTGGGGTGGAGGGGGTGTTGGGGGAGTGTTTGGAGGATGCGAGGGGGAGGACGGAGGGGTATTATAGGGTGGAGGAACCTATGCGGGTACCTACGAAGGGGTGAAGGTTTGGAGGATGAAGGGGTGAGTTGTTTGTGGGGAAGGAAGGAAGGGTTGTGGGTGATTGGAAGATTGAAAGAATGAATGAAGAGAGAATGCGGGGATGAGGATATGAAAGGGGGTAAGGATATGAAAGGAGGAGGAAGTGGTGATAGGATGAAAGGCGCCTAGACATAAGAAGAAAGGTCCATAGCGGAGTGGAATCAGTATCTCAGAGAAGTACACAAAACATCAAATGTCACTTTCACAGCACGACAGTCAACAGCAAAAGTGTAATAGAGTCCCAACACAGGTGATGCCACAAAGACACCCCTCCTTTCATTCATTCATTCATAATGCGAGTTTCTTAGTAAGGCCAAAAACTGCCAAAAATGCAACCGGTGAGTGCCTCCGACCTTGTTGTCGAAGGACTTTCGAACATGTGCCCCGCGGGTCTTGCTTCATCGTTCTCGAATCCCTGGGGAGAAGTTGTTAGTTATGGTTTAGATGAAGGTGGCGGTTGAAGGACGGAGTTGGAGATGATGAGAGGATAATTCCTGGCTGGGCTACATGATCTTAGGGGGTTGGAAAGAACGTGGCGGGCTTAAGGACAGACTCGTTGATGACATGAGAAGAGTTCCCAGCCACAATACATCATCTTAGGGAAGGAAAGGAAACGTGTACGTCTTGAGATCAGACTCGCTGACGACATGAGAGCATTTCCCGACCAGAATACACCATCTTAGGAAGGGGAAAGGGAACGTGTACGTCTTGAGACCAGACTCGCTGACGACAAAGGGATACTTCCCAGCCATACTCCACCATCTCAAGAGGAAGTAGAATTACAGAACGAACACCCCTCCGGGTGCTTCCCGTAGTAACAGGAAGCACAAGCCTCCCTCCAGGAACAAATGCCCTCCACCATTCCCACCACCGCCACGACGACCGGGCACGACAACACAATCGGTGAATGGCCCAAGGCCCGCTGCACATCTGTCACATGCGTGACGAGCTAGCTCGCCGACGACTTGCGCCTTCGCCGCGACACGGTAGCTGGGAAGGACCCCGTGAACAGGATCCGACCTCAGTCCCGGCCGGGCTTCGAATTGGCGGCGCGGAACCGCAGCGAGCTGGCCTCCTTGGCCTCTGGTGTAGGATAGGACGGTAACCGTGTCGGCGGTGAGGATGGTGGCGTCCTGAAGTAATTGTGTTAGTTTGCGTGTATGATTGTGGACCGTACACGGAGATTGCGGAGAGGGTGTTGCTTACGGTGACGAGGGGTGCAGAGGCGATCTGCTCTGGGAGCACAAAGCGCTGTATAACTGTCAGCGGGCATTCAGATCTTTCCGCTGCGGAGGTGGAGGACAGGCATAGACTTACTGCTTCGATGAGGTGTCCCTAAGGACCGGGGAGCTGGAAGAAACCAAGTCAGTTTGTGTTGGACTCCAATGGTATGGTTGATGGTCTGTGTTGCAGGACCTGAAATTGGAGACGAAAAGGAATAAATAGATTGACAGCAACTTGTGCGAACTAGCTCAATTGCGACTAGTGCTACTCGTGATACAGATTCGAGTCATTGCAGCTGGAAGAGGATCATTGATAGTCCGAAGCACGGAGAAGATTGGAGGGTATCAGGCGACAAGGCAGGAACTCTGTTTTGGATATTCGTCCCAACAGAGATTTCTCCTGCTGAGTTATGCTCTATATGTGAGGGATAATGAAGAGACATGCATGACGAAGATGGCATTACACAATATCAGGAGTTCAAACCAATAAACAGATGTGTTGACGAGATAGGTCCCAAGTACACACCTGCTTGACCGACATCCTGACCTATTCCAGAGAAGACTAGACACCAATACCCATGATCACATTGTTCAAAAAGATTCTTTGCATTAAAGATGTAGTCAAACAAGACTTCAAAGCCAGAGTAGGTGGTACCCAGGATGTATGTCTTTCTCATCTAGCTGTGGCTGCGAAGCAGTACTTGAAGATGGAGAGACATGAGAGAGCCCCTTCATCGCACCTCACAATACTGAACGAAACAGTACAAGGTACCAACTCTTTGAATCTAGTGTCTAGCCAAACTTGCGCTCTCTGACATTGCTCTTGTAAGACCAAGAGGTACTCTCAGCTTGAAAGAAGTGCTGGATGTAAATACGAAGGCGGGACATGACGCATTGGCATTATGAGTAACGTGTTGCAGAGACACGATGAGGGTGTATGATGAGTCTGTTCGGTAACAAAAAAGCAATTTGTCAAAATCATGAGCATTGCCAAGGGATAGCCCATGATGAGGGGCAGTATGTATGCAGGAACGACCAGGCCAGACATTAACAACATTACAACTATCTGGGGAAAATAGGTAGATCAAATAACAACAAAGATTAGAAACAATCAAAAGCATAAGAGGAAGTCGCATTGTACTCTAAGAAAACAGAAAGGCAGGCATGAAGGGGTGTGGTTAGAAGTGTTCTTAACGCTCATTGGCTCTCGAAGCGAACCTCTGATTGAAGCAGAACAACAGTTGACAGCAGTAGGTACAATCCTGCAGTCTACATGCCAAAATAGTGGAGATATAGTTCGTCAGGAGTGCATAGATCCTTTGCTACTTCTCTGAAGCTTCTTCGACCCGCATTTGGACGGTCTCGTGGTCAACTTTGCCTGCAGCAGTATCTCGCGGGGAAAATTGCGTGAAAGAACTTTGCAAGAGCTGATCAACCACTGCGGAACTCCACAGATAACCTGAATGCAGAGTAGCATTCGGGAATGAATCCCTAATACTCTCTGCAGCCAAGTGCTGTGTGAAGATTCCGCCAAGACCAAGGAAATCCTTTGTGGGCATGGACGACCGCGGCTTGCGCCTGTCCGTTGAGCTTGTTATTTGTCCCCTTTTTCGTGGATCCCATGTTGACATGTTCTCTCATGGGACCTGGACCTCTTTTGCATACTGTGTATTGTCCGCCATTATGTGTTTGACTGTGTATGTGTATGCTTGTTCGTTCTGAGACCCAAAGGGTCTAGCTGGAGCGTAGATCTTTCTCTGCGGGGAATCTCTCAGGATAACTGGAATAAGTTTCTTGCCAGGAAGCTCGAGAAGACAGTTGAGAACCTGGAGAGATGATTGGGGATCTAATAGAGACATAACACGTACATTGAAGTATGGCGCGGAGGCCATTTGATCGCCTTCTTCCAGAGGAAGAGACGGATATGGGTTCTCGGGCGAGGAGAGGTGAGGCATGGTGATGCTGGTACTGGTATTGGTAAAGACAGTTATGGAGCTGAACAGAGTGAGAGTTGCTGCTGCTTCTGTTGTTGTTGTTGCTGCTGTCGATTTTCGATAACTTTGGGATGGCCAAAGATCAATTTCTCAAGTTTATGTTTCTCCAATACCCATCGTGCGCCAGCTAGCTCGACGGCCTTACAGGATTCTCGAGGCACCGACTTATCCCACAGCCAGATATCAACAGCCTTACCTTTCACCAGCCGCTTTGCAAGCCGCAGCTAAACTTCACAAGACACATGAGTCGTAGAATCGTCACCCAGCTTCCTGTAGGCAGCAGTGAGTGTTAGCACCTTGAGAAGACCAAAGGAAGCTCCAAGAAGAGATATACTCTCAAGTTGGTCTATATAAGATAGGCTGTATCACAAGTGTCTAAAGCTCTGTGTCGAACATCACCCTGACTAAATAGGAGGGCATAAATTGGACATCTCTAATAGCGAACTTACTGCGTCTTGAGAAATTATAGTCACGGAGCTTACTTTGGAGAGCAGAGCAGAGATCTGAGAACCTGAGAACTTGTATTGGTAGGTATTCATACATCCAACATAGTCCATATTGTTCGAAAACTAATAAACCCTGCTCTCATCAAAGCGGCACGTAGACAGTTCAGTAACCCCAATCCCTTGTCAATTGCCCCTCTTTAGCAGGAAAGACGAGGGTTTATGGATATTCGCGATCATGGAACATTACAAAATTGCTTTACTTTCAACACATGCATAGACATGGCCTTGTTGAAAACACAAAGACTTGAAATATAGAGTCAACTTACCCGCACCAGAGGTGCTCCAGCCTCCTTGAGTAAGATCCTGGCGTTTCACCTCCGAGGTAGAACACCTACCTCGAGCAAGTCACATCCCAAAATAAAGGACTTGAATTCCAATACGAAAGTGCGGCTGCTTCTGAAGTGCTCTATTGGAGTGGATGATGATTAACAAGTCTCGAGTGAAAAACATCGACTATAGCTACAGAACATTACGCTCAAACTCACAATATTGTCTAAATGGCTAAGTAATTGGCTGTTTTGAAACGGAGGTAGTCCTCGCTTCAGATAAATGATTGTATACTGTCCTCATGTCATTTCCAGTCGAGTTTATATCCCAGCGATTAGAAAGCTTCAAAGTCAACACTAATATGAAGTCTTACATGGAGTCTAGAAGAAGTACGCCCATGGTCCACTTACGGAATGAAAATGATGGTACCTAGCTTTTACAATATTCGATAACAAAAGAGTAATGATAGACGAGATCTCCGAAAACTGATGCGATGTAATGCATGTCAGATATCTTGAGGTGACATGGAAAAGTAGCGTGTGCTTCCCACAACAATGACTCGAAAAAGTATAGTACAGATTCTTCCCCAACAAACTCAACAACTTCAAAAGAAACTTTGCACATGGTCTAGCAGAAACCAAACTTGAAGCGCATGTAAGCTGAACTTTACCCCGCTCGGAACTTCCGCCGCAAGCACAATTAGCAGGAAGAATAGTCTAAAAGAGGGGATTGTTGACAACTTTGAACAACAGCATATAAGAAACTTGCCAGTATGCTCAAATATGCTACTTCTTAATGATGTAAAAGCTGAAGTTGCGTGCTTCCCTGAAGTAGAATTTCACAGCGGCGGAAGGCGCAAAGAGGCGAGAGTAAGAATGGGCATGAGCAACGCGGAGGAGACTATTGAGTACAAGCATTTGATTTCACGCAATCAAACTCGTTATAAATAGTCCATTTCAAGCTTCCAAATGAGAGTTCGGGGTTGTTGACACCAGACTTCGAGTGAGTCGCAAAGTCATTCGTGGTAGGCACGTTAGCGTAGTTGAAGCTTGTGGCGCATATGAGAGATTTCCAAGTGCGATGATCCCATGAGTAAACTTGGGCGATGATGCAGTCGAGGCGAAGCAAGAAGCTAAATTTGGTGGCAATGTTAATTTTCACTGGTATTGTCGCCGTTGATATGATATTACTGAGGTGCAATCGACCACCCCCCCTCCCGGATGACCATGAAGAGGGAACTTCGGAAGCGCCATGAAGAATCAATTCAACGCTTGCATGCTCTCTCCTCCTCAATTATAGATACTTACATGGACCATCCTAGCTTGCCGACCAACAGGCACAAGAACGGTCGACTTTCGGTTTGATGAGCATGATTTGTGTAACCGTCCGGATAACTGCCCGGAAATACCAATATGGCGTTGGTGCTTCAGTTGCCAGAACGTAGACGGCGCTCATTCCTTCATATAGTGAAGCATGGCTGTCTTAATTTAGCTTGTGAGATGGTGTCAGCTCAATTGTCAGGGATGGAACTGCTGACCGAGCTCGAATTTGTAGGTCTCGCCGAAAGATTGGAAGTGCTGTGATGGTTGTTCGTTTTGTTGGCTTGCTCAGGACCTCTACTACAGCTTCCAACAACACGCGCATGTTTTCATGATGAGATAAGGCTTGAGATACTTCATTTTCCTCGGAGCTTAATCATGATAGTGAAGCATTCCGCATTCCAAAGTTCATGTTAGTAGGTCCCGGCGATACACACAATGGTAAATCAAGTAGGCAAGCGACGTGCAGCTGAGGGACTGTCGGGTGAAAAGTATTTTGATTTGAGAGGTTTGTTGGACATAAGCATGGTAATGCCGTGACCTGTGACACTCTTCCAACCCTTTCAATTTACAGTGCTAGCAGAAGCCTTTCTGGATGTAGCACAAACTGCGCGTAGAAAATAGAGAGTAGCAGAGTGCTCCAAATGGCCTCATTGTGAGAACGATGGTGAAGCACTGCAGCATCTCAGCTTCATAAAACATGAGAAGCTATGAACCTCGGGACTCAAATCGTGGGTGGATGAATGAATTGGAGTCTTCACCTAGGAACGTCACATTCGTAATTGGAGTAGTTCAGAGGATCGATGAGATTATTCCTTGTGAAGCATTGATGGCGACCCCGCTTCAAACTCCACACAAAACTTCCCGAATGCCTCCAAATCAATACCGAGGCCTTCCACCTTGTCTTTGCTCTGTAGCTAGCCCGTTTCTACTGCTCCATTTATTCTGTATGTATGTAGTAGTGGTAGTGGCGAAAGTGGTTCGCTTGAGGTCGTTTGAGATCGAGGCTATCAAGTAGGTCAGTATCGACAGATCAGAGAGGAGGGATAACTTATCGGGTTGGAGCATGAAAGTATTCGAGATCATGGCAATGTCGATCGTATTTGCATCGTCAAGTCATTAGTCTTGGAACCAAAGATCACATCACACGGTTGCATTTGCAGACTGGTTTGATGCATATGCCCTGGTGGGCCAACGAGAACGGAAATTCGTTGATGCGTAATACACCAAGGCCGAATGCCAAGGCCGAATGCCAAGGTGGCCCCATGGGTGGAGGACTTGTAGCACTGCAACAAAAGCTGAGATGAGGTCAGCATCCTTATATCAGGGAGATAGGGCTACTGCTATCACTTACGAAAGCATAGGTAATCCGCCCGTCTGGCCTACAACCTCCACCACGAACTCCAAAGTCTAAACATTACGCCCGTCTGGCAAACCTGTACCGCCACCACTCTATCCTTCACAATACGAGCTAATTTTTAGTCAGGCCAAAAACTGCGGAAAAAATGCCTCTGTAAGATTAGGAGTGCGGCGAGGCAACTCCACAGAAATTGTCGTCATCGTCGTCGTTCTCCTTAGCGAGAAGAAGAGCATTTCCTTCCGGAGTCCCCGAGATAAAAGCAATTAGCGCAGGCCCCAGCCCGCCCCAAAAACTCCCTCCCGTCACCCCGAGTCTGCGTCACCTGCACGCAATCGGTCCATATTCCGCCTCCGGCGGCACAGCGACCACACTTTGTGGCAGCAAGCTGCCCCCTGAGCTGGGCGACGGCAGCCAATTGGTGTCTCCGGTCGTTGGAGAGGAGAGGATCGGAGGTGGGCGCAGCCACGGTTTGGTACTCCCGCTGAACGGGGAAGACAGAGAGCTCTCTGGCGCGAGGGCACGCAGAGAATCCCATGACCGTGTTGGCGGCCACAGAGGGAACCCACAACGCGGTGACGAGGGGGGCCGACTGCAGTGTTGATTAGATTTGGATGTTGACAGGTAGAGAAAGAAGGGTATTTACAGGAACTTGAGGTGGGCCTGCCGGAGCAGCGGGACCAGGAACGACTGGTGCTGCAAGAGCAGCAGGAGGAGCAGCAGGAGCCAGCAGGCGAGGATCGATTGCTGCCTGCGCAGCGAGAGGAGGAGCAGGAAGAGGGAGAGGGAGACCGGCGAGAGCAGCACGGCCAGCGACCCGACCACAGCGTCGTGGTCCACGAGGGACGGCGAGGAGACGAGCCTAGATATCAAGTCAGCTTGAGCACAGTCGAAAGGGGTCAAATAGAGCGGAACTTACAGCGGGAGCGAGAGCAGGAGCCACAAGGCGTGCAGCCTAAAAGAAGGACAATCAGCTTGTGTCGAGGTTGAGATCGATGTTGGAGGTTGCAGGTGAGATGTGTTGACGGATTTTGGGGTTCGAAAAGGGAGACAAAATGGAAGGATATCTTAAAGAAAAGGATTGTGCGGACGCTTTGCCTATAACAGCTAGCGGTAAATGTATCTCTAATCTCCTCGTGATGTATGTTTGAGTCATTGTTAACGGAAGAGGATGATTGATGATCCGCAGCTAAACTCAATGCTCCAAGGCAACAAGGCGAGAACTATCTCGGAGGTGTCGGCGCCGAGAACCGTGAATAACAAGCAGTCTCAAGATAGAGAGACGAACCGGGGATCTAGCAGAGATAACAGCAAGAACATCAAATGTGTAGCTAGGTAGTGGTAGGGTTTGAAATGACATAGGAATCCAAAGTTGCAAACATGTGTGGGTCAGAATGCATGCGCCTCGACATGGCAAACAGGCAAATTGAGACATGTATTACTAGGAACTCATGAGAGAACCAAGACTTGAGACATAGAATAGCAATAAATGTCAAGAAAGCTCGAACTATGCCGTGCCTGATGGGCTGACAAGCACCTACAGTAGAACAGACAGCATTGAAGCATAACAAAGGCAAAGAACGCAAAATGCAGCAAGGTCATGTTGCAGTATTTTCCAGATGATGAAAACTTGTCCTTATTGAACTCAACCTGCTCTTTGAGAAGGTGCGAGTTGTAATTGAAGTGAGGGGACATGGAGGATGGGGTACTGCATCGATAAACCAAACCAGGAAGTTGCAACTATGCAATAACACGACAGCAAATACAGAACGCATTCAACAGTTTACCAAGACTTCAAATGACAAAAGCAGAACCAAGCAATCGCAAAACATAGCAAGGAGGTGGCAAACATGAAAGAATTGAGGTTGAAGCAATCTCGTCGCTGATTGGCTCTCGAACCGAGCCCCTGAATGTGGGGCAGAACAATGACCACCACCACTCTAATGTCTCTGCATCAACTTGAGAGGTATGAACCACTTCAGTATCTTGCAGAAGATCATACAAAGTTCCAGGGTGTTATGCACCTTTGGTCTATGTGCACTAGTAGACCTCACTGAGATCCCACTGATGCGAAGGCCAAATACATGCCGCAACGTCCATTCATCTTCCTTTGTCATTCCCCTCTGTGGTCTGGAAGCCCTTTGTAGACAGGAGGTATGTATCTCCATGTACGCAGCTCTGATGCAATATTATAGAAATACAGGAGCTCCTGCAGAGCCCAGATCGAAGTCTGGATATCAATTGTGCGTCTTGCAGGTTGTGTCCCTCAGACTCAAAAGCACGAACAGGAGTGTGATAAACCAAGCCTGTCGTGTGAAGAGGATGGACACAGATACTTCCGCGCCATTGAATTCTCCTTTGTGTACGTCTCTCCTAAGTGTGCTTCCTTTTCGTTCTTGTGCCCGTGTCTCTCAGGACCAGAGGGTCGATCTGGAGCTTGACAACGGAGAGCTGTAGCTTCCTTCAATTGACCATTGTAAAGAAGTGATTGGTATGCTTGTAATGTGAGATATGAAGTGAGGAGGTGTAGGAAGGAAGAGAACTCTGTCGAAACAACGTGGGTTTCCTAAGTAAACAGAGAGTTGACAGCAAAACCATCCGCGACAGCAAACAGCTCTATGGCAACAACGTGAAGAATGACAGTGCAGGACTCGGGGGCGGAGGAGTAGAGGAAGAGGCGGAGGAGATACAACAGTTAAAAGAAAGTTGACAACGTACAGAAGCTGCCAATGCTGCATTCACCACATCGAGTGGCTCCTCCGGGTACTTGAGGTCCTTGGTGAGGAGGTAGGCCATCTTGATGATGGTGTTGGTGATGGTATCGTCTTGTCAAGAGCAGGGAAGATCGTAGTGCGGATCGAAATTTGTTGTTGCTGTCGAACAATTACGATGTGGCCAAAGATCGAAGGGTTTTTCACGCAGGAGATTTCAGATATACTCAGTGTGGGCACTAGCTCGTACCCCTCGACGGCCTGATCAGTCGAGGCACCGACTTTTACTTGCACCATGGATCGAGGTCCGTCATTGGCCGCATATAGTCATCGATGAGAAGCGAGTGATTCTTCCTCCAAAAGAATCCGTGCAGGACCGCGACAACATAATCTTGTTTCTGTCCAAAGACTCAAGAGACCACCATAGGTCTGACAATATCCGAATGCAATGGAGCCATCACTGCTACAGCGCCAACCTGTCGAAGTAACACGACAGTGAGTGCCTCACTGACAGCATCAAGCTCGTTGGCAGCAGCCTGTACTGACAAAAGCACACAGAGACTCAACAACAAGCATCTATCGACAGCTCCTTGAGTTGACAGTACGTCCATCTTTGACAATACAATCCAGTACTACTGCAAGGAAAGACCTCTATATGCCTTCATAAAGCTGGTCATCGAGTGCGATTTGTAGCTGACTTCAGAGCAGGAAAAGATGGCAACAAATTTTGGCCCCGACGACGTGAAAAGTCTGCGCAGCCACAACGCGGATTTGGTCCGCAAATACCAGACACAAGACCAGCGTCTTTCCAGCTTGCCAGAACGGAAGCGAGATTCCATGACAACAGATGCTGTGGTTGAAAACACCAATGATTTGCTGGAAAATAGAGAAGCTACACCAAGATCAAGCGTGCTGAAGCGATCAAAAAGCGTAGGTCCAAGAGATGTCTTTCGAAGATTCCATATCTTCAGCACGCTCGGTCTTGTTTGATCTAGGAAGACGGCATACAACTTCAGCAAAGAGCTGGGAGCTCAGAGCTGTACTGGAGAAAGGGAAGGTCAGCGTCTTGAAAAGATGGTGCGGGAACACGCCGAGAAGCACCTTCGATACCAAGCGCACCGAAGCAATCGAAAAGTGTACGACCAGGGGATGTCTTTTGAAGACATACAACGACCAAAGAGGAGGCTTCGGCCTAAGATCGATACCAGAATGGAATCTCGAGGACTTGACCGAGACTCCAAAGTACTTGAATGCCATGTTCAAGTATCGAGATACAAAGTCCCTACGAGATCAATACACTATTGGCATTAATGGAGTCGGTCAAACTCCACGAGCAGCTACAGGACAACCAAAAACCTCACAAGCACCAGATGCCAGCCTCTATGCCTGAGCCGATACCTGAACCAGCGCAAAAGTCTGCCATGCCAGTTCCACAACTGCCAAGTAGTGGTTTATCTGGATCAAGATCCGCTGAGCAGGGCTCTCCGTCAAGTAAACCCACTGCTTTACCTCAACAGGAACCACAACCCTCTCCATCAGTGCAAGAATCTGCGATGCCGATTCTACAATTGCATTCCCAAACAACTCGACTCGTCGAAAGAGCTTTACACGGGCCAAGTTCTCGCATAGCCCGAACCAGAGCTCTACTGAGAGTCCATATGCACAGGCGCAAGAGCCAGAACGTGTAGGAGAACGTGGTTCCAGCCACGACTTTGGTACTATGCCTCTGATTCCAATGTCACAGCCCACGATGCCTAGCTTGCCCCAATCGACCAGCATTCCACTCGATATGCACGCTCAACGTGTCGAAACAGAAGTAACTGCCATGGAAGAACATGCAACCCAGACCCAGTTATCGTTGGAGACCTTGAGGTTCCACGTGAAGAAGTCCAAGAAGTCATCAATCGGGCTCGCGCTCCAACGATCATTAATCAAGGCAGCGCGCGTCCAACACTATCCCCGGCCTATATCAAAGAACCCCTTTTGAGAGTCCCAGTAGGCGGCATTGCACTGTGGGCTATAACACTCCGAAGAGCCACATTCCCACAGCTTTTATCCCACCACCGAAACCGATGCTTGCCTGAGAACGATCGAGTGCACCGACAATCATAACCAAGCAAACCTGGAACTTATCATTTGGGGACATAGCTTTTGACACAAGACTTGAGCAGGGACTACCTGGAAAAGGATCCGGCGACTTTTCTCCTAGAAGAAGTCTTCGCAAGTTGTGTCTTGATCCTCGTAGACTCGTCTCACTTAAACCCATGCTGAACAAGACATGGAATATTTAATGATTGTCTCCATGTGATGACGAGCCAGGAACAACATCTCCCTCCATTCCGAGACATACACGATATCAAAAACACACAAGCAGCCAAAGGGTGACAACGAGGCGCCGAGATTTCAGTAGAAGGACCACAAGATCCGACTGGGTTTGCAGAATAGCAATGCAGACAGACAAACATGCACAAGCAGGCAGATCTCTCGGAGCGGATGAAAAGCAAAAGTCGGTTCCAAGAAAGAAGCCACTCGATGCCGTACGGAAAAGACATCGACTTGGTACCTTCAAGATCAAGGATGGTTTCATGAAGAATGCCCTCAAGACCCACTGCTGGCCTCCAGGCGCAAAACGAAAGCTTTATTGCTGAGAGTGTCGGCAGAGTTGGAAGAAGTAGCTCTGCTAGTGTAGACTTTCCAGTATGACAGCAGTCAGAGTATTCTTACCAATTGCTCCAATCGAAACACACTCCCAGACAACGTATCGATAAATGATGCATAGCCCAAAGTACGCTAGGAGCATCAACGACAGGGGTATATGGCAGCCTTGATGGAGCCGTATCGAAGGCTTGGCTGCTCCATGGCACCATTTCAAAGGTTCGAGCAAACTGGACGTCCGCACCCAAGGAGAAGTCATACAAGGTCTGGTACCTCATAGCCATCGATGGCCTGCTGGTTCTCGTCGATACCAAGCAGTACATCGCTGTTGAAGGAAGTGGATCGACTATTTTATCTCCTGAACAAGGTTTTCTGCTTCCTGTTGTCTTGCAAGGCATCGAGATCTTCAACGACGCAATTGCTAAGACAGCCTTCCTCATTGTGTGGGCTGTTCGAGTTCAAGTAGATGATAAGGTAATCGAAGTAACCCAAGTACGGCCTTTAGAGTACGGGTGCTACGAAGCTATTCCGGGACACGATCCATGGATATCGAATGTATGGCACCGCCCAAATGAGCACTCATGGCTCCCACCTAAAGAAACCGTTTCGTATCATTCTGCTGTCAACATATTCATCCCAGGATAGGAATAGACCATCGCTGTTTCTGGCGAATGTTGTGAAGTTGCTCGACCGAGTGTTGTTTCCAGACGCCGCTGCCTGAGGGCACGAGCATTCCAAACTAGCATGCAGCATACTTACCTCATAATGATGAGCGTGCTCGTACTAAAAGAGAGTGAGAAGACAGTGTTGGAATGCTATCGGAAATGCATGATTGTATACCTTCTAGGCCGGAGACCCTTTGACCTGATGCCTAGTCGCGAATGTATGATGATGATCTGTTGAAGACATGTTCAACACCTCCCAGCGATTTCGAACCAAAGAGGCATGACGGCCAACTTGAATTTGAAGGAAGTCGACGAAAGAAAGTCTTCTTGAGGAGCGCCAGAGCGTGACTTCATACTTTCATCGCCGAAGCGATACGACTTTGACGAACAAAACCTCATCAAAGGAGTTATTTTTGAGAACAGCTCAAGGAATACGGCTAATAGGCTTCGTTCAGTTGTCAAAGGAAGGCAAGGTGTCGAACTTCAACGGCGCTCGAAGAGGAAGTTTCGTCGTCGTTACCTCGAACCAGCCTCAGGCAACACCTCAAGCCACCAAGCCACAGTGACCTTCCTTCCTGATCTTACTGGTCGGCAGGAGTTGCTCAACGGAACAAGAGATTCGCACTTCAGATCTCAAGGCCTCGATGTGCAACAAAAGCTTGCCCAAGCGTTGAGGCTTAAGGTGGAGTGAAAGGACACCCCTGTTCGTTCGAGTCAGGGATGTTGTCACGTGGATGTGGACGGTCTGCAGGTGTGCCCTGGTGGCGTGGATGACCAGCAGAAAACTCTGGGATGAGATGTATGAGAAGGGAAATTTTGAAGATGACGAGGTGAAGAAAAAAGGCTTGCTTGATTCTCACTCTAGGAGCGCGATATTCCCATCTCGAAAAGCCAAGAAGGGTCGAACTGTTAGGACCGTCAAGACTTACCCCAAGAGACTAACAACTCTCCTCGAGGCTTGTCGAAAGCCACAAGCTTGTGCACTGATTGGGAGCTTTGATAAGCTGCAAATAACTGGGCAGGATAGCAGATATCTAGTGTTACAGAGTCCTCGTTCTAGAAGATGTCACTTCCGCAGAAGATGGACCGTCGCATGTTCTGCTGCGAGATAAGAGACTTGTGATTCGCTATTACTTATAGGTTGCCTTATGCAGGTCGAATGGGAGGACACTAACGTCTATCCCTGTGTCGAGAGACGCACCCCGTAACGAGACAAAACATAAGTACGAAAGGGGGTCAGAGAAACTCAAGAACCACCCCCTGCTTTCTGCCATTGCCAAGAGCTCAAAATGAGTATAGTGCTATTGCCATTTTACCAGTGTGTTTGAGTACCCTTCCTGAATCTGACCTTTTTAAGCCTTTTAGAAAGTGAGTCTATATACTTATTAAAATCCTCTATACTTATTTCATTCTCTTAGATATCTATAATAGCCTCTTAAAGCTCTTTTAAGAACTAGCCGCCTAATAGCCTTCTATTCCGTAACTTTTGCTTAAGTATTCTCTATATATTCTTAATAGAATTTAAATTAGAAGAAGAAGGTAGTTAATTAATAGAGTAAATAAAGTACTCTACTTATACTTTATTACAAAGACCCTTATTCCTCTTTATATTCTTTTTACTATATACTTTACTACTATTCTTAACTATAAAATAAGCTTTATTAGTACAAAATCCTTTTAAGCTTTAGCTATATCTCTCTTTATAGATCTTCTCTAAAAGCCCTCTTAGAATCTGCTCCTTATACTTCTATTATATAAATTCTTTGCCTTTTTCTTTAGTAGATAGAAATACTAGCTTACTTTTAAAATTGTACTTAATTACTATTATAATATAAAGAAAGGTTTGCTCGCTTATAAATCGAAACTAGATATAATTAAGTCTTTGCTATTCTTCTCTTTTATAAAGAATCTTAAGTCTCTAGTATATATTTGACTAAATCGTACTTTTATTATAGTATATACTCTTTCGCTAGTACTCTTTTAAACGGTTCTAGTTTATAATAGAAAAGGTATATTGTTTAAGCTAAGTAGCTTAACTAAGGAATAGCTTATAGTCGGAAATATAATAATAGTAACTATAGTAAGTAAAGGTATCTAGAATTGTATTATTATAGACTTCGATACTATAAATCTTTATAATCTCTTAAAGAGGCATTACTTACTAATTAAAATAGCTAGTTATCTACTTAATTATTTCTTTAACCTTTTTATTTAATATAATAGAAGGCCTACTAGTTCTTTCTTTACTAGTTCGCTAGTCGATTTAAGAAGGCCATTTTACTACTATACCTTTTAAAAGTTATAGAGCTCTCGCAGCCTCTTTTTAAGAGTATTCTTACTTAAAAAGGCCTTTGTAATAGAATCTTATAAGTATTTTATACTTACTATAAGTAATTTTATATAGTTTAATATAGCCTATAATTAATTAGAAAGTAATCGAGTAGTTAGAAATATATAAAATAAGAGAGAAAGAGCTTAAATACTAGAAAAGAAGGTACTAGAATAGTAAGTAGGTTCTTTCTTATTACTTATTAAGAAGTAGTTCTTAAGTTTCTCTAACTCCCTTTTATACTTTAGATTCGATAGGCTCTAAATTTATAAGCGCTTTAAAACTCTATATACTTTCTAAAATAATTATATTATATACGCTTCTCGAATACTTCTAAACTAGAAACTTCGAAAATTATAATTGCGTCGTCGCTATATTTCCGATCTGAAATATAGCCCTTTTTCTAGTATATTCGGGCTTATTAACTTACAATATTAGTATCGAATACATTTCGCTTTATAAACTTATAAATTAGTTAGATATAATATTCAAGTTACTCTATAAAAATAAGAAGTCGTTATTAGCCTTATACCGATTAGAACGCGTTGTAATACTCGACGTCGCTATATAGATCGGTACCTCCCAAGATAAGCGAGCAAGGGCTCCTAGGCAATTTACTATATTCGTAAAATCACGGGAAAATGTGACCTGGCTCACGTAATATTACCGTGTAGCTAATAAATTTTGCCGATATTTTCCGCTTCCCCGACATACTTCGAGAAGCGCCATAAGCCACTTTTTTGCACTGATCGAGCACTAAAAGCAATCGAAGGAATAAACTTTATTTGTATTGGCTGTCTAACAACGGACATTTGTTGTACAAACTTAATGACGACAATCCTCCTCCCACGGTATAAGGCACTGTTGGCTTTGGGTCTTTTCTTCTATCGAGCGTCGTCCGTGAGCACGATGCTAGAGGGTAGAGCGAGGGACATTGCCAGATCTGCCAGGGCACGGTATAAATTCGGTACAGAGTGCGCCAGGAGGAACGCATTGCGCCAGTACCTAACTGGCTTTGTCCACATCAGCTTATCGTAGAAGAGTACGAGCACGCAGTCATGCCCGTGGAAAGTTCGAGAACCCTGCTGATTGGTCGAAAGGTTACTGCTGACAGATGACCACAAATCCGGTTGCGACAGATGATGATATAGGTTCAATACTGTATTTTTACAGTGGGGTAAAAGTGCGTCGCTCGCTATGCAAGTACGTTATAGCTAGTAACTTAGTATTTCAGCTTCTACCAGTACACTCGATAATGCTTCAATAAGAAGCGGCTTATGCACTCTCCAGCAGCCTCCCGTTGTGATTGGTGGGTGGAGTACGTAATCAGAATCGGGTGACGTTGGTGGTGTGGCTGTGCAATTAATCCTTCTTCTCGACTTTACCGTAGCCTTACTCTCGGGAATATTCACTTTCTAATTTAATCTGCCCCCACTTGTGTTTCTATTACAAAATCATTTGACCCTTATCAGAGGATCATAGGCTTTCTATCTCAGCGGAGGCGGCTCTTGCACAAGTAGTAGCCTCACCCCGACCTTTGAATTGAAGATAGTTATCGAGCCTTTCGCATTACGTCTTTCAACGATCCTCACAAATGTTGCATTACATTTTCACCACCATAGGATTGAGACGAGACGTGGTGGACCCTAACTGGGACGACTACATCTTCGACGATGAAGATCCTCCTCGGCCTCTTACATTCAAGACAGAACCACGGCCCTGGAAAGATGATGAGGAAAAGTTGAGCCGTTCTGCACCTTTAAACAGCACACCGAAGGCAGGTATACTTGGTACAGCCTGGAAAGTGTTCCCAATGAAGTGGCGGTTCAGATTTTTCCTCGGGAGCGACCCTTCTGGCCGTTGTATAATGTGCCAGAAAATCGACACTTCTAGCTCGTATGGATTTGGCCATCATCGATACCCTGTACTGGAAGAAAGCGCCACGCTGGGATGTCCACTGTGCGAGTTCTTCGTTGCCAATATTAGGAAGGTGGACACTTTCTGCTCCGCTGACCTAACAATCGATCCAGAGACCTGTAATTTGTGGTACAAGTACGCAGGGTATCCAGCAACTCCTTTCGAAATATTCACAGAACGAAGTATGCTGAGGGAACTGCCTCAGAGATTGATATCTAATGTGCTTTAGGGAACCACGAAGATGCCAACAATCACATCTTCCTCCGTAATATCTGGCCAGATCCATTTGAGGTTGGATGCCTTAATGTCGCACGAAGCTGGCTTGCAAGTTGCACCATCGAACACGAAAGGTGCAAACAGAGCAAAAACATTTCAGTTCCAACTCGACTTCTCGATATTAGTGCAACTCGTCCAATCCTCTGTACAAAATGCAAAAAAGCTGCCTACGCAGCACTTTCATATTGTTGGGGACAAGATAGGGCTGTCACAACCACAAAGGCGAATTTTCAATGCCACGAAAAAGGCATCAAATATGGTGATCTCCCGAAGACTTTTCAAGATGCAATCTCTGTTACACGGGCTCTGGGTATTGATTTCCTTTGGGTTGATTCCCTGTGCATTATCCAAGATGATGAAGATGACTGGGCCACCGAGTGTGTCCGAATGGGAGAATATTATGAGAATGCTTATGTCACTATTTCCGCTTTGTCTGCATCAGGAAGTAGTGAGGGTTTCCTTCACTCGCGTCCTAAGGCGCAAGTTCTGAGGCTTTCCGAGACCTCTAATGTCTACATTCGTCCGAGAGAGGAATTCGGTCGCAGGAAGATCTTCGAGAGTGCGGCACTCAGTCAACGGGGTTGGACATTACAAGAACGACTTCTATCGACCAGAATACTGCATTTCAGCTCACATGAGATGTTCTGGGAGTGCAAGACTTGCTCCGCGCGAGAAGGAAGTGCGACGGAGCATATTGATCCCGTGGATTCGCGCTCCCTGTCAAATTATGAAGGTGATGACTTCAAGCGTGTGTTACAGCACATGGATCGAGATCCGCATTCTCCAAGCAACGGAGCATTTGCAGTGTGGTACAGACTAGTACGGCAGTACACTCGCCGCTCCTTGAGCCGATCTTCAGATCGACTTCCGGCAATTTCGGCCTTGGCCTCAGTGTTTAGTACGATAACGGGATACACTTATATGGCTGGACTGTGGGCAGAGGACTCGCAAAGTCTACTATGGCTAAAGGATAGGCGTCAGAGTGGTGGTCGCACTTACCATTCCTATCCCAGAGAAGCAGATACCTATCGGGCTCCAAGTTGGTCCTGGGCAGCTGTTGATGGAGCTGTTATCTTCGCACCCTACGAGGACGAACGCACTTTCTCCACTAACGATGCTTCGATCATACGTCAGAGAGTTGAGCCTCATGGATCTAACAAGTTCGGAGCTATCTTGAGAGGTTCCATAACCTTGAGAGCCCTGAGCAAAAACGTGCGATGCGAATTCAAAGAGTCGACTATCGGTTTGATCCCGGAATACTGCAAGATCGAGGTTGAATACTATACGATTGGATTTCCCGCCGCCCGTTACCGGTTGAGAATTTTCGATACAGTTGGCAAGCACTTCGCAATGGGTCTCTGTGATGACGGTGATTTGGAGTTGATACTAGACGAGTGCTTGGCCGTTTGGATCGGAGAGTACATCTATGACGGGCGGCTGCCGACTAAATCAGTATGTTTTCTGCTCCTTGTTCCAGATGAGGATGAGCCGGAGAAGTGGAGACGAGTCGGCTTAGGAGTTACGAAAGACGATCCAAGTTTTCAAGGGTTCTTTACATCTGTGTTTGATTGTTACGAATGGAAGGAATTTGTTCTTGTTTGAACTCATTTCTCCCCATCTCCATGTTTGGCTGCCCCCTTCTGCATACCTTAATGGCTCTTTCCCAACTCACAAGAAACACCATCTTCTACCCAACACGATGAACCTCCAAGATTCTCAGCTCTGGTCTGCGAGGGAATCCGCTCCTTTATCGCCGCCATCGGAGATCCCCACGTTGCCTACTTAGATGACGTGACCGTCACCGATTTTACAGTTCAATTTGAATGGCATGTCCGGCTCGAGTGCAAAGATATGCGAAGTCGAAGCAGCACGACGAGACTGCGATGCCACTCCGAAGACCTCAATCGCAGTTCAGAGGATGACAGCGTAGTAGCGACTGCAAGCACGGCGGATGACACGATGGTACACGACCAAGGGGCACATCAAACACAGACACGCAAGGCTGAGGGAAAGTAAGCCATGGCCAACCTCTATTTCTGTTTGCTTAATTGTAACATCCATCCGACCATTATTATTACTGCACTAAAGGACCAACGAAGAACGACAATTCCCTATACAATGAAGCAGTCGCGAAGCCAGCGCGAGCTGCCTCCATCCACATTCAATAGAAGGCCAATCCATCAATTTTCTATCCGTTATACAGCAGTCTCGTCGTCCACATCCTCCGCTAGTACATATGTGCCACTGGGGCTCTCCATGGTTTTGGCACAATATTATCTTCCATAGCCGGTGTTCCAGTTGAGGCTCTCGCTGTCTCTAGCAAGGGCGCTTTGCTCAGTCGCGCCACCTTGATACTTGGCTCTAGCGCATCTACCTCTAGCATGTCACTCTTCCGCTTTCGACCGCGCTTCGTTTTCACTGGAGTCGCAACATCTGCCTCTGGTGTAGCACTTCGACACTTACGACTGCGTTTGCCCTTACCTTTGGCTTCTTTGACAGCGTCTTTTTCAGCACGCTTCACTCGTGCTTCCTCAAGGTCCTCGTAGCTCATGACCTTTGCCTTACTTAATATTAACGACTTGGTTTGTCGTCGAACTTTCGATTCATCGTTGATTGTGGTCAGGAATCGAATCTGGTCATCCTGTAAGGCGCGCTCGACAAGCGATGTCTGGCCGGCCTTGACGATCTTCTGTACGTGCCCCTGTAAGTTCCTTTTGCTCGTGTTATCAAGCATATAAGTATCTTATTTAATGATCAGATTTTATAGTGACATAAAGGCTTCTATTAATATAGGCGTTATAGGCGTTTATAGTATTATATCTTACAAACGAGACCTTACTTCTACCTCTTCGATTATTAGAATATTTAAGCTAATAAGAAGCTTAATTATATTTCTAATTACTTTTTCTAGATTTAATAGAAATAAACTACTAGTAGCGAAGCTAGCTTTAATATTCTTTAGTATAAAAGCTTTTTCTTTTATAAAGCTAAAGAAAGTAGTAAAATATTTCTTACTAATTATATTTACTTCTTTTTATTTAAGTCGATTAACTTAATTATAATAGGTTATCTTTAAAAAGGCAAATACTATAATATTATAAGACTAGAGCTTATAAGACGTATATAAAAGTAGGCGATATAAGATAATATTATTTTCGAAGCAAAACTCTAGGATTTCGAGCGTCTCGTATGTTCTAAAGCCATCGCAAATCAGTACCCGTGGTCTCGTATTAGCTCGCTCTTAGGTTTAGAGATGAAAGATACGCTTGAGCCACTCGAGACTAATCTTGGAGTCAGTATATCTAGATTCGGAAAAGGCATAATGCTATTCAAGGGTAGAAAATGTAGTCTAGTTGCTTCGCTGCGTACTAGCCGGCCAAATAATTATAGGTTTGAGATACCTACTATCGGCACTAATGCACTCGATCGCCGTCACCGACGTTCGTTTGATACGCACATCTCTGTGCTTTCGCCGGTCATTCTTAGCTACGAGGACCTTGACAGAGCCTGGCATAGACAGCATCACTCCAGTCTCGTCCATATTATAGATGTTCTCTATCCGAACAATAGAATCCTTCAAAATCTTCTCAATTACTTCAAACCAGTGTGACCTTCTCATATATGTTTTTCTCGTGACAATTCCAGTCCAAAGCGCCGAGTCTTCTCGCTTGAAGTTCTGGATGCCGATTCTCTAGAGCCTTTGCCTAATTCTTTCCTAGAGGCTTAAGTGGTCTATCTACTTCGGGTCGCTTGCAAGTAATACTAAAAGCTATCGAAGGGATGAACTTTATTCGTATTGGCTGTCCCAGATCGGACATTTGTAGTATAAAGTTGACGACGACATCCTCTTTCTATAGGGTAAAGTATTGTTGGCTTTTCGCCTTTTCTTCTATCGAGCGTCGTCCGTAAGCACGGTGATGGAGGGTAAAGCGAGCGACATGACTATAATTTGCAAGGGCACGGTATGAATTCGGTACGCCAGGAGGAACGCCTTGTGCGAGTGCTTGACTGGCCTTGCCCATCCTGTTGTCGTGGTGGTGTTGACAAAGCAGGACAAGAAGCAGCACTCTGGGCTGCTGCATAGCGCCCAGCGCTCAGACGCCCGGAATGTTCGAGAAGGTCCCTCTGGCAGTGGTCACGTGATTTATGTCGCTATTTGAAATTAGTAATCAAGTGGCGTTCGTGCGCCCTCCTGTTGCTCCCCTCTCACGATATGACTCGCTTCTGAAACTTTTCAATAATAGGGGCCTTATTCTTTTATCATTAAACCTTTCTCTAAGTGCTTTTGGACCTTTAAAAGACCTTGATAGCTATCATTAAGTAGGAGGAACTACCGACGTAGCGATCAGTAGAGTGATCAGAATGATCGACAGCATCATCACCTGCACCTTTTTTCTTGTTGCTGAATGCTACGTTGAGGGAGAAATAGTTGAAGAAAGTGATGTATAAGTAGCAGATTCGTATACTTGCTACAAAAATAGTTACAATACTGAAAGGCCAAATTCGTCTCGTTACGGGGTGCGTCTCTGGACGTAGGGAGAGACGTTACTGCAACGTTGTCTTTCCTGGTGTACTGGGCGGCCCATCGCTTGAAATAGAGAATTCTTGCGCGATTCGTGACTCGTGAGATGCATTTGATGAAGGTTTTGAGAGGTTTTCGTCCAGATCCGGTAATTGAGAAAGGAGGCGACACGGACGCGCCAGCAGTGGCCTTCTTGTGATTTCAATGGATGATATGACGGAGATCCGAGTTACGAGAAGAACGTGCGTGCATCTCCTCTCTGGCATGAGCATGAGGTGATATTCAGTTTCGAGAATGATAATTGGAGCGGTGTTTCCAAAAGTATAGACGTTTGGGTTTGTTTCAATATGTCACATCGGCCAGCAAACGAACGGTGGAGAACGGTGGACGAGAGTTTGGAGCGTATCCACGATGCTGAAGGTTCTTTGTATTCTGCAGCTTCTCCAGCGAAGCAAGCCGCCTCGAGACAGCGCCTCCTTCCCAAAGCGTCGGCCGGGACGATATCGAATGGTGGCGAAGAGGCTTCTGCAGTCCTTATCGAAAGGGAAGATGTTTCCCCCAAGATATCCCGAACCAGACCCCTCGCCACTTTCATCATGTTCATGCAACCTTCGTCGTGCCTTGGAGGAACTGACAGAATCCGGACCTTCTGGCCATTCAGGCTCATGTGCTCCAGAACTCTCATGGACAGGCCGCTTCTGGGATCTCCCGGGCCTATCTCTATTTGAGTTAGCCGGCCACGCAGGAGACCGCACGAGCGCGAACTCTATTCCACGGTGCCTTTTCTTGGCGTGAAGAATGGGCATTGGTGTCTTTTCTTTCTGGTGCTGGCGCTGGCACTGGTGCAGGGCATGTGGCTATCGAATCTGGAGATCTGGAGAGACACTGCGATCTGAAGCTTGGAGAGGACGACGACGACGTTGTGCTCAGTCTCAGCGGGTGATGATCCGTTTCAGACTGGCTTGACTATTAGACATGAAGCTTAATCGTGAATTTCGAGTTTAATGCGCCGGGTTCATGCTGATGGATGAGGATCCATTCTTCTGATAACGGACCATGCTGGCACACAGACGCGGATTGTTTTCAGAATGGGACGATTGCGCGACGACCAAGGCCAGAGAGTTCTCGTACTCGTCTTAACATTGGTTGGATGTTTGCCTCTGCTTGGCTCGTCGGGGTTGGGGCTGGTTCTGGTGCTGGAAGGCAAAGGCTGGGGCTTTTCCGTAGTGCAAATTGGCAACAATCTACACTTGCTCCTGCCGATTCTTGTCTTGGGACTGCCAGCCACATAAGACATGCACATCAACCTCATTCTCGTTGACAGACCCGATCATTGATCTTGAGGATAAATTTCGATTCACGGCAACATTGGAATTGCAATCAGCAGCAGAATCAATACTCTGCGTACTAGCCTCCGCCGTTTACAGTTGTGGAGATCCCCTAAGGCAGAAGCGAGATAGGGAGCTGGGATTACTCTGGGAGCGAACAGTGCCAGTGCCTTGAGACACCCGCGAGATTGCATCAAGGTCCGTTGAGGAAGACCACCAGCTTTTCAAGAACTCTCCTCTCCTCCCCTCCTTTGCATCTTCTTCATTCGACACGACGACCGGAGCGGCTGTTCAATCTTTCAATTCAATTGTTTAGTACTTAATTGTTCTGAGCACGTACGTACACGCCAGCTATTGTCGAAAGCTCCCAACTAATCTGCCTGGAAGAGCGGTCCACGAGTTCTGCGACATTACGAATCGATCGACTTCTACAGCTTATACCGTCCCCAATATTGAAGCACCGAAGGCATACCCAGCTGGCATTTGTGGAGTGAAGATAGTTTTCAATCGTTCTCCAAACTTCCTCCGTTTCGCTCCTTCTCCAACTGAGGGCCGTACACGCAATCCGCTTCAACAAACTTTCCGCAAATACACCTTCGTACCTCCCATTTCCACGAACTACAACCCGATCGGAAATTAAGAAAACCTACAATCATGTCTGCCATCAACGAAAAAGACGTTGTGGTGACTACAACCGATGCCGTTGGCGATGCACCAAGTCCGAATCACAACGTCCTCACAATCACACGACCTACACCTTCAGCCCGCCAAACACAAGGTCTCGTTCTCTCTACCATTCAAGACGTCGACTCCACACATTCGATGAGCCCTCCTCCATCTGCCACCAACGAAAAGCACGTTCACTCCCTCAACTCACCATATCAATATTCGATCAACGAGGCTCGATCCGATTCGAAGATGAACGTCAACGCCGCACACTCCTCCTTAGGTGACGATCTGGAGGCGCAAGGCCTGACACAAGAGAAGACCCAGTGCAGCCAGAGCAAATCCACCCTCCTGAAGAATAAGACAAAGTCGTGTGTTGATCCTGCATGGCCTGGTCGAAACCACCTCAAGCAGCAGCGCAAGATCGCGAAGCGCAACCGCGCCTGCTGCAGATCGTGGGCTGCGCTGAGCAAGAAGAGCAAGGCTATCATTTCGGTGGTCGTCTTCCTCGTCATCCTTGGTATCGCTCTCGGTGTTGGATTCGGTATATCGTCTCGCGTTGGTGGAACCATTACCACTGGAAATGGCAGCAACAAGCCCATCAACACATAGAGCATTTGATCAGGTATGCTTCCTCGCATTCCAATCCTGTTGCATAGGCTGACCAATTCCTAGCCTTCAACTCGATCGATTTGTACCTAGGTCCACTACATCACCTTCGAGTCTGCGATCTGCCCAACACACGTTCTTGTAAATAATTCCGCAAGCGTCTTTCGTTCGCCTCTGCTACCCCTCGATTCCATACCCACATGTTAGGCGTTCTGGCGTTCCAGCCTTCAATCAGCAATGTTCTGGCTCATACGCATCTGGTCTCGAATTCGTCCTCGGTATCCTGCCGATTGTTCAATGTATCTTCGAAGTGTTCGAGAATAAAGAATTGGCGGAAAGACCCTGTTTATATGGTGGACATTCGCTCTTTGCTCTTCCATTTACTTCCTGCCTGTCATGTCGCTGGAGATGACTCGTCATCGTCCTCTTGGACCTTCTTTCTCTCGGATCTGGTATGGTCTGAGCTTCTTCGAACTTCTTCAAGGGCTGGAGAGGATGGAGTTAGAGAGCGGGTGTTGATGGATAGAGAGCTGAGGAGTGTATAGATGAGGCATATTCAGCAATGGAATAATCAAAAGACGAGCTTCTCTGGCTTGAGCTACACCTTACTTCTCTCCAGCCCTACCATTGACCCGATGTGACATGAATGTGCTCTTATACTTCTCCTGGAATGTGGCAGCGAAGCAGCATTCCTCGTTTGCAGAAGCAATCTTCACAATACCAAATTTTTATAAGGCGTTCCAATGCAAGGCTTCGTCGAGTAAGTGTAAACCACGGACTTCAACCCAACCCAGCCGAAGCATACGGCGAAAATAAATCACAGATTCACAAGTATAAAATCACACAAATCTCGAGTGGGAATGGGAATCCTCAGCTTTAAGAAGCAAAGAACGGCAAAGGTAGGGTAAGGAAATGCTTTTGTAAGCAGAGCAGTGAGAACAGAGGTCCCTGGTGGTCCCAAGTGGGGGGGGGTTACAAATCAAATCAGAAATCAGAGTTCTTTGCTTTTTATGGTGTGCCGGTAAGGTCGGTAAGGTGGGTAAGGAAGTCCGGATTGGATTTTCTCGGTGTTGGGTATGTGGAGGCCGGTTTTCGATGGTTGGCTGGTTTGGTTTTTTTTGTGCTGGGTTTGTGCATGGTGGGTGAGTTGTGCATTTTATGTAAGGGTAGCTTGGGTCAGGGATACCTCTGTTTGCAGCCGTTCTTTTGATTTGTCTCCGATATTCTACTTTGCTGTCTATTGGTTTCGCAGATTTATTAATCGACTTATAGACCTGCTGGACGGAGCTGGCTGTAATTCAACACTTTTGTTCGAGACTCGAATTCAACGCGAGGATGTTTAACGAAGAGCTTCCCACCTGCGTTGTAGTAATTTATCATGTTAGTTGATAGGAAGTAATTGCTTGTACCTCATCAAGGTCTCCACCCAACTGATTTCTGAGCATTGTTTCCACCGTACACCCTATGCGTGAGTTGTTAGAATCTTGTAAGGAGTATTGCGGAATGAATTCCACTACTGTACTTTCAATCAAATGAACAAGCTACTTTTATCATTAACGCTAATAGCCCCTCTTCCAACCTCAGTCTCTCTCCCCCTTCTTTTGCCCTTACCACTTTCGATTGGTTCCCCTCGTCCTCTTCTATGTAGGAGCCACTCCCTTTCCTAGGAGTGTATACAACACAGGTGAACCCTCGGCCAGACTAGGAGATCTGGATATTTTGAGCTGGTAGAAGGAGCTACTAGGAACAAAGCCATAATGCAATGTAAGTCAGTCCAGGTGTATCGGAAGTTTAATGCACAAGATACCTCGGTTGTAGTTGCTCTCGAGCTACCCTCTTCTCATCAACAGCACTATAATGATGACCATCTCGGGTTTACGGTAGCGAGCTTTGCTCGGATCCGAAAAGCCACAATTGGACCAACAGGGGCGCCGGTGATGCATCAACAACACAAACATGTCGAGACGACTTAGGTCGAGAACTCCTTTCTCAGCAACTGCCATTGCGCAGAATCTGCGACACAATTCAAGTGTTCCTGGAGATACGGACCATTTGCAATACCAAGAGCTTCTGGAAGCTTGAATCGCCATTGACGTCAGTGGGGCTCGGGTCGCACATTCCTTCAGCTGTGGGCTTCGAGAAGCAAGTGCTTCATTGCTTCATGAAATGCTGTCTCTTCTTTTACGTATCTTTCCTTCCTTCTTTGTATCTTAGGGCTACTTCAACTGTACGAACTGCACGGAATTGACTTCAGGTAAGCTGGGCCATCTCAACGCTATACTGCAATACCTGTCTCATGCATACTGATACATCCCAGACCCTGGAAACCATCAAGCAGCAACCATGTCCCACCAGCCATCCACCGTCGATAGCATCAAGAACACTGCGAATTCGGGGCATGACTCGGTCGCTAGTACGGTCACCTCGACCAGCGAACAGGGAGACTACGATCCAAATCAAGACCCCACGAACTTCAAGAAAGATGCGCATGGGAATAAAGTCAAGAAGGGGGATTTGAAAGATAAATTGAACGAGGCTGCGTTTGGTGGACCGAAAGAACCAGAGCCATCATATGTGGAGAAAGGTATGGCCTGACAACGCTTTTGATTTGGGAAGTGGAGGGAAAGGTTGGCATTGAAGAGAGAGACGTAGAGGGCTGACGGTGCAAGTATCATCCTACATTCCAGGTGTAAGCAAGTTACAACAGATGGCATACAATCAAGGAGAACCGGAGAAGGATAGTACACCACCAGGACCCCCTGAAAGACCAGATCACGACGTTCAGGTTGAGCAGTTCTTGAGGAAACAATATCATAGCAAGAGCGGGGATAATATGCCGGATCCGGATGCAAAGGATTAGTGGTTTGAATCATAAAGTATGTTTGCCAGGCTTTTGGAGTTTCGAGTTTGTGAATTTGGCATTGCATGTGAATAATTGAGAGGTGCTTTTGAAGCCCTGAAATGGTATCGCCATGAAAAACCAGTGCGACTTGAGTATGCTATTCCTACACCACGATACAGTCATCTTGCAACATCAGTTCGGGATCGGCTCCCAGAAATCCAAAGCTTGCAATTTTGAATGTCCTCCACACTAATTCTGCCTTTCATTGATCTCCAAGAGTACCAGAGTGATTGTGAGCAAGCAGATTCTCCACTTTCCATGTCAACGTATTCTGCCCCTCCTGCCAAACGCCATGTAATAGTATTTGCCCTGCTTCTTCCGAAATGTCAGTTGTGATGTACCGAAAGCTCGGAAACATCCACTCACAGTTTCGTTTCATCCTACTTATCGACCCCATCTAGCATTGCTTCGTCTACCTACGCATCCATACATTGGATCTCACGAATCTCAAAATAGTTAGCAAGCGCACTGGAGATCTAGGGACATGCGACTTATCTTCTTCTCTTGAATCTCATACTGTCAACCCTTTCTCAGATTTCGGCATGGTCTCACTCGAATGTGCGATAGCCTATTTAGTCATATCACAACGAAATATCCTGCACAGTACTGGGGCATTATTATGAGAGGGAAAGAGAGTCGTTCATCCATTTGTGTAACTGCTTCTCACAGAATGTCAGCCACCCAATGTACAGAGAGTCAAGGGACATCAACTTACAGGTCGTTGTCCACTGCTTCGTCATCATCACCAGTTTTATTCTTCTCTCATTTGCGTTAGTTTGATTGTCCATGGTTTTCGTGGATATTGAACGACGTACAATCCTCCGTGATGCATCCATCATTTGCGTATCGTGCTTCTCGAGCGAGTCAGTTGATTTTGTCTGAAGAAGATTGGGGGATTTAGCTTACATAGGGCCCGCTCCCCTTCCAGTGTCGTTATCCTTCTCAGAATAGTTAGCCGGTGTACCGAAAAGGAGGGACAGTCCAGCTTACAGAATCTTCCTTCCCTGTGTACCCATTGTAGACTTCTCAATAGCATTGTTAGTTGATGTTCCGACAGCTAGCGGACATTCTACTTACAAGAGCTCAGGCACCGATCATCGTTACTTGTTTCAGCTGAATATCTTTATCAGTATAGAGCATTTCGGGCGATACGATGTGTGCATCTCTTACCGATGGTGGCAGCACCTCTTATGATGGCGCAGATAGAGGTGCCCAGCGCACGTGCCGTTGAAGTTGTTGGCATGGCCAACGCAGTTCTGGAAGGTGCCCCGTCCCTGGGAACACCCATAGCATCTGTTCTATTCAAGTCAGCTCAGCTGAGGTGATTGTCTATATTGAAGCCTAACAGCGTGTATCAAGAGATCTCCAGTAGAGGAATATATAACTTACCGCATGCTCACGACCCGTGATGTAGGCAAGAGCCCCGGTGACCTTCCCCCTGCCGTTGCGTGCGCCGATCGCCGCAAGGCCCCCGTTGGTTCCGTTCCAGTCCAGATTTCTCCGGATCTTCTTGACAGCTAGGAGCTGCTGCGGTGCGGTGAGAGGGCGGTTGAGGAGAGCCATGGTGGCTGGTGTCAGGACCTATAGATGTTAGGATGAGCTACGAATTTTGGTCTAGGGCTGAGGACTCACCAGGCCAGGCACGACTCGCCATTGTTGACCACCCTGTGAAAAACTTGGTGTTATGTTATGCTGAAGTTTGAATGCGGGATCAAATCTTACTGGTGGCACTACTAGAGGGAACAAAACCTAGGCACTAGTTTAGCTTCAGGCTACGGTAAATGCTTGTCACGTGTACTTACATGCCCGAGGCCATGGGAGCCAGGAGCAAATAGTGCTGCTGGTGCTGGTGCTGGAGCCGCTGGGGGTGCTGGTTGAGCCTAATGTCTTAGTCAGTAACGGTAATTCTTGGAAGCACAAATATTGAGCATTCTCACTGGTGCCTAGAGAAGAAGTAGATGTTAGCAAAGATCCGGTGGACATTGTATGAAAGAGGATTGTGGATGTGGCCACGAAGAAGAGGTGGAAAGAAAAGGTTGGGTGGACTGCTGGACATTTCTCCCTGAGACAACCTCTAATGGGATGAGATTGGGGAGTAAGGAAACTCTGAGAACCGACTTATGACCAGCAAATGTCCTGAACGGAGGTAGGACATTATTGTGGCGCTATCAATCTGCCACAGCTTCAACCTATATCGCATGGCAACTTGATCTGGTGGCTTTACTTGACACATGTCAATGTTTGAGTACCTGATCTGAAAGGGATTGATGCACGGTATGATTCGGACCGGTCTGAAGTTCGGGTTCTAGGAGGTAGTGGGGTCGTTGTAGAAGGGAGGCAGTGCTAAATTGGATACATGGGATGATGATCTGGAGCTATTGAATAGGTGCGTATCTGCAGCCACGTTCGTAGGGAGGGAGCTGATGTTGATAGCAAAAGGTACTGCTGGTAGAGTATGGTAAAACCATCTGGTTGGGATGAATGGATAAGGTATCGCAAGGTGACTGGATGAGAGCAACTCGAGTAGACACGTGACAATGGGATTGAATCAAGTGCTCTATGCTAAGAAGTAGATGGATATGGGGTGAAGATGATAAGGTCATTGTGTTCATTCCCAAAACGCTGTCTCAGTAAGAGTCAGGAACACATAACGTGACCCATTGCAGTACTACATTGGGAGTAACAAGTGAAGCGTCCAAAACAACAACCTTTTTGGAAAGTTAAGCAACCTCAAGAGCCCAACAACTAACAAGAAAGCAAGTGAACAAAATGAAGGAAAGATTCTGAACAGAATGATGAATCACTATCTAACAGCCCGCAACTAAAGGTGGATATCCCAAACTATAACAAGGGTATCCTGTGTTGGAGTGTTAATGTATTGTCAATGTCCCCTTGCATTGTAGATACATAACAACTGCGTAGTGTTCAACTCCAACAACAAAAGGTACCAGGATGCTGACATCTGGTCTATGTCCTTTGCATGGGTGATACATAAAAGCTTGGTCGTGTTCAACTTTGGCGACAGAGTGCTGGACGACTAAAACCATTGTGACAACAAATTGAAACAGATTTGTCGTATACAACTTTGACAGCAGCAAGTACTAGATGACTGCAGAAGGCACAAACAACTTGGCGCGGACTTGTTGTACCCAACTGTTACAATAGCAAGTGCTGAACGATAGGTACAAAGGCAGCTTGAAACGGACCTGTCAATTTGACTTCGATAGCAGGAAGTACATGACAACAACAAGTACCGGGTAACAGCAATTGTTGGCAACAGCAAGCACTGGACAATAGCAAGTGGTAAGCAACAGAAGGACGACAAAGTCAACTTCGGTAGTAGCAAGTGCCAGATGACAGCAGAAAACGCGGACAACTTGAAACGGAGAAGGCGATTCAACTTCGACGATAATTAGAAACTACTAACGATACAAAACGTAGACAACTTAAAACGGACAAGGCGATTCAACTTCGACGATAGTTTCTATCGTCGATAGAAACTACCAACGACAGAAACTACCAACGACAAAAAACGTAAAAAAGAATTTCAAACAGAGCCTAATAGAAACGTTGTCACTTACTGCATTCATGATTGCGGTAACGTCTTGTGGTACTTGTTCTAATTAGTGATTGAGTCGTTGGAGTTGAGGGGTGTGGGCAAAGATGTTTTTGTTGGCGACGAGAGAAAGAACAGAAACAGAAATCAACTGACCAAGTAAGATTCAGAAAATCGTTTAGAAGGGGGGAGCTAGTAGTCTGTTAGCTCGCGTAGATGTGCAACGAAATAGGGAAGAGAGGGAGGTGTCATGTGAAGTTACCCGAGACGGGGCTTGGGGACGGGGCCAATTGCTGGAGGTACTGGGTTGGAAGCGGGTCTGAGGGTTAAAGGACCATTAGGGATTGGGAAGAGGATGCGGATCTGTTACGGAGCAGGAGGAGTGAGGCTGGAGGTCCGTCATGCAACGAAACTCTGAAGCTGCGAAAACACTAACTTGCAGGCCCAGTATACAGCCCATACACTTGACTGACACTGTTTGGACAATGCAGAACTTGAAGAACTTGCGGCCAACTACACAACATACTGATCAGTATGAGAGCAAAGGTAACTTGACGAGCATAGAGTGTTTGAACATATACACAACTTGAAGGAACTGTACAATAGCTACTACCTAACACATGCATACCTAGGCAATGCAATCTCTAACAGAAAATAGAAGGTACTTCACAGTATTGGAAACAAGAGATCAAATAACAACTGAGAATGTGAACACTGTAGTACGTTCTACACTTACGAATAGCATATTATCACATTCAATGTTGATCCTAGCGGTCGCTATGATCAATTGAAGCTGAGAATGTGAACACTGCAGTACGTTTTACACTTATGGAAAGCATACTATCATATTCGTTGTTGATCCTAGCGGCCGCTATGACCAATCGACAAACGATGCCTACAGTACTGTCATTACACAATGACTTGCTCTGTTGCAGGCCATGTATGACAGAGAGTCACGTAGGACTTTCATGCTTGCTGAACACCCAGTGCAATGACATGAGAGCTTGCACAGCCTTCGGCAATGTATTTGTTTTCAAGTCAATCAGTTGCAAATAAGTTGAGTGGAAGCCAATCTGACTACTGCTGGCGTGCTAACGAGGAAGAGCAATATCAAATACTAGCATGTACCGTACTGGCATTCAATTAACAGCCCCGACTTCGAGACGATAGCATGTCCAACCTACCATGAGACTTACTTTAACAAAGATGAATGAAGACAGCATCTTTTAGCATCAGGGAAAGTTTGAAAAGTTAAAGCCGCAAGACCACTTGAGCGGTATCAAAGTATGCAATACGAGACGAACAATTGGACCATATGATTCTATCTGGGGTATCAACCTTACTGAGTTTCAAGGAACAACGCCCATGCATGCTAAGTACCAGCAAATCCCCAACTCCAATCTCGTAATTTTAGCATCAAAACATTACTCCCAGTGTCTCACTTTCTCTTCTCAAATGCTGAGAATATCCTTCTTCCATACTCTTACATTTCCTGATCCCCAGAAACATGGTGCTTTCTTTTCTTTGGCGGGACGTTGGCTTTGGAACCAGATTCTCTCTGCTTTAATGGGCCAGCTGCAGCTGCCTTGCAGAGACGCACCTTGGCACGCGAGACCACGACCCACTCCCGTTGATCAACACCCTTGAACTTGATACCCAGAACCAAAGTCATCAGTATTGGAGTCCCTTCAAAGTCTCTTTGATGAATTCCCGGACCTGTCAGCTCGGAACTATCTAGCTCATGATCCACGACGTCAAAGAGTTCTCCTGGCCTCAGGATAATCGGTGCGTAAGTTTCTTTGTAGGCGAACATCTTCAGGTTGAGATCAGAGGCAATGTCTGCGAATTTGGTATGGAGGGAGTCGGTTTCGCTGTTGCAGCCAACGAGTGGATACATTGTGGCATTGAGCTGCTTGATAAAAGCATTGTGTCGGACCTTTCGACGTTCAGAGAAGTCCTTTGCATTATCTGGTTTCTTGTCGAAGGCCACTGTGGTGGTATGACAACCAAAAAGTAGAGGAGCAGAAGGCCAAGTACAGACAGCTTGTTAAGCAGAGTCAAGGTGGAAAGAAGGATCCCATCTCGGACGACAGCGACAATCGGCGAGGTTCGATGATATCAAGCACTCCGACTGATGCTCCGCTGAGCCAAAATTCTGTAAGCACTTCACTTTCCCATATTCAATCTGATGCTGAACTGTTCCGCCAGACCAGCGACAACGTCGAACCGCCAGGCTATGGATCGAGTCCGTATGGTTCCTTGCTCGATCCTCCACCAGTCAAAGCTCCTGGTCTAAAAAAACGTTCCTACAAAGCCTCGCATGTCCTCATCATACCGTGGTATCAGTCAACCAAACCCTCCCTTTAGATCACTTGAGAGTTCCCTCAGCAAAGGTCTCATTCGTACCAATTCCTCTTCTGACCTTTTTAAGAGACCAAGAAACCAATCAGACAAGAGTGAGGAGAGTCCACAAGCAAAGAGACTGAAGTCTGACGGAAATACGAATACTACCCCAAATAAGGCTATCTCTACCACGAACTCGCCGATGAGAAGCTCGGGTCGTGCAAGAGTCCAACCTCGCGTGATGCCAGGATTCAAGAGCTGGGGAGAGGTTTCTGTATCGAATGACGACGTCGAGTTGGAAACACTGCATTTTGTGGAGGGCGACGAGGACGATTGATTTGAGGGACTAGGTATGATATTTCGGGAAATTTCTCGGGATATATGAACTCGTATTTGTGTATTGTACGGAGTATTTGGTGGCATTGCGAGCATGGATGGGGAAACAGGTGGCTTTTCTTGCTACGGCGCTTAGATACCCATAAGAATTCATGAGCATTTAGAAGCACAGAGAGTTTGTGTTTTTTGAGAAAGTGCATTATAATTGACTTGTGATTGACCCTACTTCGTGATGCCTGAATTTATTACCATCATCAGACTTGTGGTAGCTGTAGAAACACCCGCCGATGTGTTGGGGTGGCATTTCATCTCCGAAATGTTTTCTGCTGAAGTCGTCAGCATATACTTGAGAAATCTGGGCTCGCTTCCTTGTACCTTATGTGGACGAGGAAGTCGTTTGTCATTCCCTTTCAACTCAGCTTGGAACGTCTTGACGCCTTGCATTAATCCCTCGAGCACAATGCTACTACAGTGCATGTCAGTCCTCTGGTTATGTAGAAGTTGTAGGTTGATTACTCTGATGAGGGGGACATTATACAAAAGTATAAATTCCAAAGTCTAAAGAAAAATAATATAGAATGAAAATGAGTTAGGTTCGAACGTTTATCCTTCTGCAAGCTGAGATTCACAAAGCTGAATACTTTGCCAGTGATTTAGAAAAGGCTCAACTAGAATCTGAAAAAGAAAAGTAGGCAACATATCACCTGCATGCAGCAGAAATCTTGGACTTCCAACAAATGATGCTTGACAGAATAGAAAGGATATGTAGGCATAAAGTGGCTGAGAAGTTCACCCTGTGCCAAGAAATGTGCAGAGCATTGCTTGCAACGCCTGAGATTGTGTTCAGAGTATATTCTTATGCGTTACCACTAATCAAGCAGGTATTGTACAAAAACTCAGCACGCCGCAACGTATAAAGGACTGCGATGTGCTGAGATGGATTACAATATTCTAGAGCGTCGCTTAGTATTGCTTTAAGTATTGACAACCTTGAAAACCTTACGTTCACTTTCATCTATGCCCCTAAGGATTCAAAGCAGTCAGTTGGTGTAAAAGATTCTGGAAAATGATTGTCTTATCTTTTCTGCTTTTCAAATTCCAGCTCCGCTTTTACCTAAGCATTTTCCTTTAAAAATGGCAATGTCTCATTTCAAGAGTCGAATTATCACAATTGAATGTCCTGTGCTATGCTGGGATATTTTCAGGTTGCAATCGGTCGTCCATTTTCGTATGTGTACTTCTCTCAAATACGTCAATTGATGTTCGGAAACATAGGGGGCATTGAACTTACGGAGCTATCTATCCATCCCATTGCTCATTTCACTATGCTTCTCAAACATACAATAGTACTAGAATGTCTATGAAAGCCAGAGACATTGAATGGCTTACAAGTCCCAGGTCCCAGTCAACGATTCGTTATTGTACTTCTCAAAATTGTAGTTAGCTAGAATGTTTCAAGGTTGCCGGGACATTCTGCAACCTACAAAGTCTTTCTCGAAAATGTTAGCTGATGAATGTAGAGTTTCAATAACATTTGCACTTACATTCTCCCAAGCTCTTCCTCCCCAGTTGTGTATTCTAATATAGCTTCTAAACAATGTCAGATATCTTAATGTATGCAGGAGCAATAGACATTCTACATACAAGCTCTCTGTGTCTGAGTTCGAAATCATGGTAGCGGTCTCTAAATGAGTGTCCGGGTCAATATAAGTGACCTCGACACTATCGAGGTATGAAATCCTTACACATAGTGACTACATCTATTATTGTGTCGTCGATAGACACACGAAGCGCAGGCGCCACCGAACTCTCCCGTCAAATGCCCGGAGGCACGAGCAGCGAAGCGGACCTGGCGCCGCAGGGGCAGGACAGAGAACTGCTCGGTGGCCTCAGTGCCAAGACCAACACCACGACGACGGGAGCGGCAGAGGAGACGACGGGTTCGGCGAGATGCCCGCTAGTTGTTCCAGTGAGCTATGGACATTCAAACCCTTTGAGTGGACTAGATACTTACGAAGATTCGTGAATGCTGGTTGATCCAGCGGCCCCGGCGGTATCTGGGATGCTAAATGTATGTATTAGCCTGGATCATTGAAACTGCAGTAAACCAATCTTAAAACAATACTTAATAACATGAGACACTGTAACCTTAACATGTATCAACTTAAGAACTCTCTATATACTTGCAAACCGACTTATGCGAATGTAATGTTTCTTGACCGGAATCTCGACACCTCCCAACCATCAAGTTCACGTAATGTCGCGCCGCCTTTGCTTAGGCTGGCTCAGGCCCGGCTCAGCTTCGGCTCATGTCTGCTCACCCATCTCACCAGACATCGTCAACTTTTAACGAGGGGCCCGAAAAGGCCCCCTTTCCCAGCCAGGGATCCCAAATCTGTTCCCACTATACTCTCACAACCTGTGCGAGCCAGAACTCATTCCCAGACAGTTATCCCCGTCTGCCCGTCTTTATACAAAATGCCTTACTTCAGGGCGCTTAACGTCGTTCTCTGCCGTTTGCCTAGGGCTTCGTACTCTATAAATAGCTGTCTCCCTCTTGCCTTTACATCTTTTCTCTCCCCTCTTCTCTCCTATCTTACATATCTTCTTACACATCTCTTTATACATCTTCTTACCCTCTTCTTATCCTCTTCTTACCTCTTTCTTTAATCCCTTCTATTCCTCGAGTAAGACCTTCTTTTCTCGTTTCTACTTTAGATAGCTATATTTGCGTCTATACGCTATAAGTACTAAATAGGTAAAAGGATACTAGAGAGGACTAAATCTAGACAAGCAAATAGAGGCAGCTCTAAGGAATAGGCTCTTCGAGAATAGGTCTAAAATCGATAGAAATCCCGTTTATAGAAAACTAAATAAAAAGACTAGCTAACTATAGTATAATATAATATAGGACTTTTAAAAAGCGTATATTACTAATATTATAAAGTTAGGTCTAGAATAGCTAAGTACTAATATAACTTAAGTATAAAAGAAAATATCTAAGGTCGAACTTATATAATATAGAAGATATAAAATATATTACTAAAGCTATCGAATACTTAACTCTCGATAGACTAAATAAAGAACTAAAAAGAGTAACTATTAAAACAGTATAGAATAAGATACGAAAACTTATATCGATATAGTAGTAAAATACTAACTTTACTATTTCTTTAGAAGTCTATAACTTAGTAGCTTCTATAAGTACGTTTATAAGTAAGTCTACTTTAAACTATTAATATATAATATATTTACTAACAAGAGAAAAAGTATATTAAAGATATACTAAAATATAAAATTTCTTTATCGATAAAGAAAAAGGCGTCTACTTTTCTAATAATAGAAAACTATATCGATATAGAAGAGCTTTTATAGAAGTATAACTATTATAACTATATTTATAAAGAGTATTATATAGATTTAAGTACTTTATTAAAGATATATTACTATACTTTTATAAGGTTATAGAAAATATATAAGGCGAAGTATAAAGTAAAATATTAAGTCTTAAAG